>JAGSMU010000378.1:0-39360 GCA_029286865.1 Teinopalpus imperialis | reverse complement strand
TACCAATAATGTCTAAGTTGGCAAATTGTGTCATCTTCTAGAGTACATATGCGTGTAGTTTGTTATTTGCAGTGTGGATATAAAAAAATGTATGGTCATTTTAAAATCATTTTAAATGTTTAGTAATTAGGGATAGGTATATCAGTTGGCGTTTGGCGATTAACTCATAAGGGATAGGTCAGGTCAATGACCTTTTTAGAGTATGATAACACCTAATTAGAGCCATTGTAAACAGGTACAAAAATGGTGATTAGCAATAAAAAAATGTTTTTAGATCGAATCCTTGGAAAAGATAACATTTGTTTACATTATTTAAGCCAAAACATACAGCTCAAATAATTCAAAAAGAAAATTATAATTGATGACTCTGATATTTTTTTTAAATATATTGAATCTCATGCATGACGCTCGTGTCCATTTTTTGGCTCTCGAGTGTATATACATTTTCTAATTTTAAAATGCGAGGAGGAGCCCCCGGACCTTCCTCACGGAGCTGTAACTGTACATCGCAATGATATTAACACGGATCCCTTTTACGGACAAATTGCATTCATACACGTTTCACACAAACGTTAAATCTTGTTAACATTTTAATTACAAATTAAGCGAATAGCGTTCAAAATGTGCAATCAATTAGTAAATTAAAATGGCGAGACAAAACGGAAACATAATTATATCCGACATTAGTACTTAGTATTGAAAATATTGATGCGTCCAAATGAAAATTACATCCTTTATATATTCAACTGCAATACTTATACTGCCACCAGATACATTTTTTATTATTTATATTTCTATAAAATACATTTTTACGATTGAATTGATTATTATTAAATTTAGAATCAAAAACAAACTTAACTTTCTCAAAACGTATGAAAAAGTATGAAACCGTGCACAAGGTTCCACATACTTTCTCTTAGTAGCGACCGTATAATATTTGTTATTATGGAACGAGTCCAAATTTGACAAGCTAAGATTAACAATTCTAATTGAATTCTACATAAATAACAATAGTATTATATACTACGTTTAGTTCTAAAGTTACGTCCCAGTATTTTATTACTTGACTAACAAATCTATTATATAATGATATAATACACTTTGTACATATCGTAATATACATATCAAAATTTGTGAACACACATAACTTGATAAGTATATAGAGATTAAATATTTAGTTGATTATGTCAGCCCAAATTTAAAATATTTCAATAATAAATTTATATTCCACATTAACACTACAATTTTGGTTCAGGATAATAGACCTACGACTACTATACCCTAATCCATTCGGCTATTGGCGCAAAAAACTTCTCTCCTAAAATTATCCGATTTCGACCAAAGCTTTTGCTTAGAGACATGATTAGAATAAAGCCCGCTAGTAAATCCGTATATATATGAAGTTCTTATTAAAAGAGATGCTGTATTTAATCGAAGATGTCTTTACAGGTTTTAAACTACTTTTTATTAAATTTGTCACAGCCGACTCTATTTGTAAGATTATCTTATTTGGTTACAAAGCGGAATTTAGTTAAATCAGTAATAAAGTCTTTAATAAGATACAAAATAAAAGTTCCTCCTCAAAGTCAAACTAAGTGATTGTTTTTTGAGGTGAACATCCGAAAATAATAATTATATTTGTAAATTGTATTCAAATAATAAATATGTTAGCTTCAATCGGGATCGCAGAGAGATTCCACCACATTCAATAAAGAATCATTGAAATTAGTTAATGTATCGGGTATACAAAACCTACCCCGAATTGAGAAACCCCTTTGTTAAATGAGGTCGGTTAAAACTATGCAGGCATTGACATTTTAATACTTTTAATTTTGTCAAATCATTTAATATATTTTCCATACTCTAAATGATCACGATTGCTCGACGTGAAAACAAACAATGTCTAAGAAATAATTAAAAAATATTTAATTATTTCGAAGATCCAATCCGTAGTGGAGCTGCGCAGTGGACTATGGTTCTAACACTCTCTCCAAAGGTCTCAGAGGACTCCCTATGTCTAATTTATATATATAGACTATATGTTATTATTACTTTTAATGTCTCAATCAGCATGGTGGAAAAACTTAAATACGTTATCGATAAAAGTCGGTAAAAGTAATATTTATGCAGTCCCAACACTATGCCCGCCCGGGCCCAAATTGTCGGGGCGCGTAGCTAGATTAGCGTCGCATCGGTGCGTCTTCCGGGAGCGGACCTTTTCAGATTTCGTCATTATTGCGATCTGCGACGGACTATGAATATCCATGATCGGAATGATTTTTATAAAATCCTACTAATATTATAAATGTGTAAGTTTGTATGTTTGTGTTACACAACCACGCAAAAACTGTTGAACGGATATGAACGAAATCTAGCATATAGTTTATAAACTGGATTAAAATATAGGACACTTTTTGTCGCGGTAAATGAAAGTCTGTATTGTCATGTATCACGCAAAAACGGCTCAACGGATTTGAACGAAATTTGGCACACAGATAATTAATAACTTGGAATAACCACTATGATTATTTAAGACATCTCATCCCGCTAAATGAGATACTTAAAGACTGTTATTAATTTATGTTAAAACTAGATTCGCACATGGTTTTATGTCGGTTGCAAGAGTATCCGTGCCCAAAACTTAATTACAAATGTCTTCTTGGATTCCAATTCTGAAGTCCACGCCAACGAAATCACGGGGAAATATAATATGCATAGAAGTATGGGAATACTTTAAGCACTACAACTCAAGAATCACGGCAGTGGGCGCGACTTGAAAGAGTCGTCGTGTCATCAACACGTCTTAGTAGGCGTTTTAATATATTTTTTTAAATTATCCTACGAACTAAACGATGCCATCTTGTTGTATAAAATGGTGCATAAATCATTCTACTGATCATCATAAAGCGATAGGATTTTACTCCATGTAATAATGTTTAAATTGAATTGGAACTTCTTGGCTGGGATATTGGGTCGTACTGTAATTCTGTGCCGCCGTTAATGACTAGTGCACTTGGCTTCTCAGTCGTGTGTCCTGGCTTAGGTTCTCAACCGAAAAACAATATTTGTGTAGCACAAATTATTGGTCTTTGAGTCTGAGTGTGTTTTATATATGTATCGTGTTGTTAAAACTGCCTCCGAAACTTACTCAAACCTCACCGCTCATACATTAAATTCAAGAGAGGGAGACCACGTGATATTCTGTTTACGATGCGGATAATAATTTTACATTATTTTTATTTCGAAACTAATGAAAGTTTTATAATTTTTCTTATGTTATTATCTGCTAAAAGAGATCGGTCATTTTAAATTCGTGTCTTATACTCAACAGTTTAATCGCACATAATTTTCTTTTTATGCATAACATCTACTTGATAATTGATGAATCGTCATTTCTAGATCACCCTAGTGTTTTTTTTTGTGTACGAGTATTGCTGTTGGTCCAGTGACCTCTGCAGCTTTATCTAATTAGACTCGAGAGCGTGAGGCCCGCCGAGTGGGGAGATGACGATGGATAGACGATGCTGCGGAGCGAGGCACGAAGACTGCTGCTGCACCATCGCTGCACCCCTGTGGACGAAGAACGTCGACGACAACAGTATATGAAGTTTAAATAAATTAATATATTATAAAGGGTCTCACTTGTGTCGCTATTTTTGCAATTCATTACCCCCCTATGTTTATAGATAAAACTTCTGTTTGTTACAGGTACGCAACGTGCACCGCGCAACTTTCACACTTCACGTATCCTCAATTCGGTAGAACAACCGTGTTCATAATAATGACCAAAAATTATAAAACATCTATTTTAATTTAATAGTAATGACAAAGATCTTTTTAGTTAGATTCATTTGAGTATGTAAACGAAAAGGTCATTGTCTGAAGTTTGGATTCGTAACGAACGACCTTTTCGATTTAGACATTTTTAGTAGTAGTAACTTTGTATGTTTTTTGACCACGGGCATGGACCACGCCTTGAATACCAGCGCGAAATGGCCGCATAACGACGCTGTTTCATATGGCAAACGTAGGGATCCGGAGACGGATAGATGTGAGTGGTGCTCATTTGTCACCCAAAAAATCACTATAATCTGAACTTGTTTTCAAAGACATATTCATCATTATAACTATACCCCCACTGACCATAGAGCTCCCTCACGAGAAAAATCAAGTTTACAGGTTTTGGGCTAACTACTCTACATTAGGTCATTATACCATTTGATCCATTTTTTTTTAAAAACTCAACGGAAAAGGAATTAACTGGTAAATTGATCGACTGATTATATAAATGGGGTACTTTCATTTAGGGCACTGCGTGTAGAAGCTATAATAAAGTTAAGACTATAAAATTATATTTGATTCTATGTGGCATAATAAACATTTGCATTTTGTCTTAAAATTCTTTAAATTAAGGTAATCTATGATAGATTATTATGAACAACTTTTAATGTACAGTTCTCGGTCTTCGGTTTTACCTAATGGTTAATAATCTTCAAGTCGATCGAAGTCATCACGATATATTCGACGAACATTGAAATTTATTTCATCCTATAGACCATCACACGCTCAGTGTGCACGTTGACACTCATGTATTGGCGGCTTGTTGAAATGTACATAATTGTACACTTGTGATATATATTTTTCAATATTATACACCGATACGCGAACGCACGTGCCGATGTGGACGATACGCGAACACGCGTCATATTTATTTATGTTATTTATTGGTTACAATTAGTGCCCTCGTCCCCGCGGGGGCGGGTATGCGTAGGCATTTCCCCACGCTAAAAAATAAAAAAAGGTAGGTCGAACAGCAACTCGACTCGCATCTCTCAGTCGACGTTTTACTGTAGTCAATGATAAAGGTTTAAACAGTGGATTTGAAACCCCCTCGAAGGAGAAAAGAACTAGCAATTGTCTGTTTGATAGTATGTAAGGTAACCGCGTTGCTGAGGCGACCGGTTCTAAATGTTCCAATAAGTACGAAGTTCGTCAGTGTAATTATACGCCCTCGAAGGAAAAAAGAACTAGCAATTACTTTGTTTGATAGGATGTAAGCTAGCCCCGTTGCTGAGGCGACCGGTGCCAAATGTTCCAATAACTCCGATGTCTTTCACTTGATTTTAAACACCCTCGAAGGAGAAAAGAACTAGCAATTGTCTGTTTGATAGTATGTAAGGTAACCGCGTTGCTGAGGCGACCGGTTCTAAATGTTCCAATAAGTACGAAGTTCGTCAGTGTAATTATACGCCCTCGAAGGAAAAAAAACAAGCAATTACCTTGTTTGATAGGATGTAAGGTAGCCGCGGTGCTGAGGCGACCGGGGCCGAGGCTAACCAGGTGAGAAGTGTTGCTCGCCACTCTGGAAAAAAAAGAGAGTTCGGTTATACTAAAACTTACGTCGTCTTCCAAAGAAGAGATGTACAGATTTGTCTCATTCATGATTTTTCTGATAAAATTATTACAACAGACAGGTGATGGCTTAGTGACAAACGTATTTTAAGTGAATTTTAACAAGTAAACCAAGGCGCATCTAGTTAATAGATATAATATGAATGAGTTCGCAAGACCAAGAAAAGACCATGCTCTCACCGAATACCAATATCATTGGAGACTATTCGTGAGCAAAAGATTTGATTGTCGATATAAAAGCGTCACACACGAGGTTAATAATTGTCTTTAAGAAAAATAACTGAGTATGCTTTGGCTTCTGAATAATGTAAACAAATGTTATCTTTTAAAGAATACGACCCAAAAACTCGTTGTTGTTGCTAATTACCATTTTTACACCTGCTTACAAAAGCGGTTATTGTCGTGCTGGTTGTTATGGCACATAAAGGGTCATTTACCTGACCTACCCCTATCAGTTAGTTGTCAAACGTCGACCGGTAGACTTACAGATTATTATTAAACTAAAAACTAAGCTACCTAAAAATGGAAAAATCTTGAAGAAGCGTCTCAAGCGGTTGCGCCCTATCGGACCAAGGTCAGTAACACTACATATTGAATTGCTATTTATTATTTAATTTATGTACTTGTCTCTTTGTAAGTATTTTCTTAAGAGGGAATGTTTCCTTATTTTAGAGTTTAAGACAAATATATATAAATATTTTTCTTATTAATAAAAAAATAAATTAATTAATATAAATGCCATCAAAGCTAAAAATAAACGTTTAATCTCCTATAGTCAAAAATAAATCTCAGCAACATATTTTTCACGAGAATATTTTGACTGCAAGCGGTGTACTCGATTTTTTTGCTCATGAGTGTAGAGTTTACTCCAAGTATTGTCTTCCAAGGATTGACGTAATATTGTAATGGCTCGAAATATATTTTAATTATACAATGAATTTGTCTTCACCGGTAATGGGAGAGTACATTTGTGTCGGTATCGGTTAATTAAAAGAAAGTGCGGATTCTGAACCTTAATTGCAATAACTCCGGCTAATTTTACTAACATAACAATGTATTTCTATTACGATATTTGAATGTCATAAAATGAGAATGTAACATTGTTCGTACCAAACGTAAAGCGTATATTTTATCTTTGCTAACGATCGAATAAAATCGTTACAATTACCGACCGTATATAGCGCGTGAAAAAAATAAGTATCTTGAGAATTAATTCGGAATCAGAGTATTGAAATGTGGAAACGAGAAGATTCATGACAATTATATTTTACCATGCTTATGTCATATTTTATAATTATTATATTACCTTTTATCAATTATTTTACACATCTATTGTATTGGATGATAATAATTAGAAAACCGCGGTATTTTGCAAATATCTATAATAAGACAAAATGAAAAGATCACGGTGAATTACTGGTTCTTTTCTCTTTGATATGAGACCGTTTATCAGGATTACATTGAGAACTGAAACCTGTTATTAGAGAGAATTTACTGCTACCGTATAGTAAATTCTGTTATTACGCAGACGAGTTTAAGACATCTTAAGTACTTTGAATTAATTTAATGTTGTATTAAAAGTTTGAGTTCTGGAATCATTAGGTTTCTGAAACGGAGAAACGTAATTTTTTCGAAAGTTTATTCGTCTGACTTTGACATGCCCGACCTGTACAACTCTGAAAGAACTTTGACTTTGGTCAGTGAGCTAAAATTAGTTTTTAAAAGCTTTGTGACTTTAGATCTTAGGTTAAGCGATGGTAAATTGTTAATTTACACGAGTGTGGAATTTATAAACTAATGTCAAAGGAGAAACTTTTGTCCTAAAAAAAATCCGTTTGTTTCAACTTTGGAAACCATACAAAATTTCACACACAAGCGGCAAAATTACAACCCACACCTTATTCCTATTTCTGAACAAAGACACAGGACAGAGATCAATATGTGTTGTATTAAAAACTACCTTAAATATAAGTAAGTATTTTCATGCATATAGGACATAATAAACTACCACAAATAAAATAACTGTATCTCCGTGACGTGGCCCCGTGGTTTAATCACCCATGGAGCGAAGACTAACCCGCACATGGCAGTTCTATGGACCGACATTATTCGGATGGGCCCGTTTTTCCCATTTAGGATGCGCGCGGGTGGTTACGAGACGCCATTATCCCTGCCTTCCATAGATGAAATCCCGTGGAAGGAGTAATATTACGTTGTGCGTCTCTACTTGACCTTCGCAAATTAGACGGATCCGGATATCTGCTGTGGTCTTGATGAACATCGGGTTTATAGAATGGGCCGAGGTACCCCTGCTTGTCGTATGTGGCGACTAAAAGAGGATTTCGGATTCTCGAGTGATCAAGGTAGGGGGAATCGATAACATCGAGTGGTTAAAATTGCACAGCGAGTGCGCTGTTGGGTCGTGCTTTGACGCAGTGTAGAGGGGCACCGGTGCATTCTACAGATCTCGGAGCCAATGTTTTGCTGGTAGCCACTGAAGCTTTTTTGGTGGAAGGAAGTGCCAAATAACCGTATCTTCTTCCCCAGAAGATGGGGACAAGCGGAAGACTCTTGGAAGACAAGCGTTTGTGATTGAATCCATTTTCCTAAAACTTTTTCAAATTGTACGATTAGAAATAATTTTTAATTAAAGAATATATTATAGAATAAAATCATATGACATAATTATTTTTGAAAGGTACAAAATGTTAATATTTTAGGAAATAAATAGTAGAGTAATGGTTTCTTTATTTTAATAACGTAGACGTCAATTTATCAAATTCGTCCTTTAAATAGCGTCTTCAGTAGATCGTTTATAAACATTTGATATATATTTTCAAGTTTCATTAATCAACGTCCGCTGAATTTGCTGAACATGGCTTGTTATGCCATTAAAGTAAGAAATAGCGGCAGGATTTTACTATTTTTTACAATATGAAGTACAGACCAAATCATCATTATTGTAATGGAAAAACCTATTTAAAAACAATTAAAAGAAATAATATCAGTATATACGGCAGTGTTATTGTGCTGTTTTGACGATGATGTTGGGATGGCGTAATTCATCCCCGGTTCAGCTACTATCCACTTCGTGAGTGTAGCTTCTCCACTTCTTTCGATATGACACCGTGATAGCACATCGCATAGTTTTAGGTCAAAATAAATCTAACGGATGTTCTGATGAGATAATTATTACGGTTGACAGGTAGATTTGTACCGTACTAGATGATTTATACTGTAGCTTTTGTGACCAAACTAATTCACAATTAATCAAACTACATGAACACTATTTATTAAAATGTACATTCTTGATAAGAAGTCATAATGCGGGCACGTATATGTAATATGATTGGTTCCTGAGGACTGAGATGGAATACGTCACCACCAGTAAACTTTCACCGATACCAACAAAAGAAACAAAAACTCTTATTTCACGTTGGCAAAACTTGGTGATTTTTCCGTCAAACATTCGTGATGTAGCTAGTTTATAGTTAAAATATACATAATATAAACATACATGTCTGATATTTTCAGTTCTATCAAATGGACCTACCTCTATCTTTTGAAAGATAATACTTCTAAAAGGTTTTTGTGACAACGGAATGAAATAGTGTGTTAGATTCTTAGCGGCTATTACCAGCATGTTTATAACTTTTGAAGGTTAGGTATTTAAATGTCAAATGCAAATAACATATTAGCCATATCATCTTAGTCCTATGAGACTAATTAACTTGAATTTTACTTTGGGTTTAATTTTGGGAATGTCTTCAATCATGAAACTTAAATATCTATAATATAAACTGTCGTAATAAATTTAAAATTCGTAATTTTATTTATTTCACTAAATGAATTTTCCTACCTAACCTAGGAAATATATAAAAGCTTTCGCCCCGTTCGCTACAATATCTTAATCCTTTAAAATTTAATTGGATCTTTCTTTATGTTTAATCAATTCCTTATATTTAAATCTCGATCAATTTAACACATTTTGCCGAATACCTTTCTACGTCTTACAAGAATAAATCCGTGGAAAGCCAATGAAAAAGCACGCGACATCGCGCCTCCACGCCTGCAGTGCCAGTGACAGGTGTTGTGACGTGTACGTGATTCTCGATTGTTGGTGTTTTTATTTATTTTTTCTTCCAAACAATTGCTGTTGATCTCATGGATGTAAGTTGTAGTATAAGTGTTTTTTTTTTTTTTAATTTACTATATTTTACTTACTTTTATTATTAGGAATTTCAGTGTATTCTTATTAATTTCTTCTCGTGTTCACTTAAATAACCATATATAAAGAATTTCCATAACAATCCACATGGCTATAATAATATGTTAACAATCATATTTATAAGACTATAACAGAAATAATCATTTGATACTCCTCTAAAAATCCTCTTTTAAATAACTAAATTTTTTTTCCACAACAAACAAAAACTACCAGCACCGTCATTGTTTACTGCGTAAATATCAAGAACAAGCCGAGATCACTGACTTGGCGAAAACGAAAGACATTTCGGACACTCAAATTCCAAAGCTGTCTTCTTGTTTCGCTCGATGAGTTTCGAAATCTCAACCATTTTTTTACGTGGCGTTCCATTGTAGTCTTCAGAATCTGGATTGTTTATCGAGTTTCGATGTAAATATAACCGATATGATAACTCACCATCATATGAACTATGTTTTCGTATATAAAATAGGTGGCAAACGAGCTAGCAGTTCAGCCTATGTCAAGTGATTACCGCCGCCCAAGGACATCGGCAACGCCAGAGGAGTCGCAGCGCGCTGCCGGCCCTCAAAAAATGAGTCACAGCTACGATGCAATCGTTTGGATTGGTCAGCTCGATCAGGGAAGGACTACGCCCTCATATAAAACCGGCGTGAAATAGCAGCATAAGGCAGCTGTGTTTCGTCCGGTGAGGGTGAAGGGATCCGGAAACCTTTATTACTGGTGACGAGGCGTTCCATCTCAGTCCTCGAGGGTAATAACGCATCTGCATTACGATTCCTTGTCAAGTATGATTCCTGATGTCATGGGCCGCAGGAATCACTTAACATCAGGTGAACTGTGTGCTCGTTTGTAACTCTCAATGTAATATAAAAAAATTAAATAAAAAATAAAACAAGTTTTAGTATCGCATTAATTTCAACTTTAGAATGTCCACCGTTTACATTCTGCCTCACTATAAAAGTAAAATAATTTACATCCTAATTTTTGTTGTCTGGCTTTAATCATGATTCCCCATCAGGTTAACTGTATGCCTTTTTTTTTGTATTATTTAAAAAAAACATTTAACCATAGACTTAAAATGTGTTTTTTTAAGTATTGGCGGCGGGTAGGCATTACATTATTCCACACTCCCTTTTAACTTTTAAACAGAATATAAAAAAAACATATTAGATAGACTTAACCATGTATGTATATATATTTCTTTATCATTTCTTTTTATTATTGTTTACTATTGGTTTTTTTTACATTAGTTTATGACATTTAGTCTAGTTTAATGCATGCCGAGTTAGCCTTTATGTGGGATATACAAGGTTACATGATTAGTTTAATGTAGTTAAATCCCATTAAATTAATAAATAAATTATATTTATGGATGACAACACAATATCATTGTAATTATTTATCTAGAATGAATGTGTTGGTGTTGTTATACATTTACATTCAGGTGTAAGCCAAGTGTGAAATAATGCCATTAGAAATGTTCATAATTATCAAGAATATATTTATTGTAGTAAAAATACAGTTAATACGAATCCAAATATGTAACGCATATGCATTCTATATTGCTCAACTTTCTTCAATGTAATCCCTTACTGTTTCCACTGTACATTTATGATCCTTACCTTTTCCTATGAGACGTGTTTTCTTTGTCATCTTTTAAACGCTCTAAACCGGGTATTCCCAAAGTGGTTCCCTCGTCGACCTAAAAATTGTCCCCTATTAATTACCACTAGGTGTTACTTAGTTATTATTAGTAAAGCTTTCAAGATATTGTGGTTGCGTTACGTGTACCGAGTTGATAAAAAGTCACCAGGCTCATCCGTCACACTGAATGTTTTATTTTTTTAAATTTACGTAATTTGTACTTACACTTGACATTTACTGAATTTTTGTTAAATTTTGATGAGAAAATTATGTCAAGTTTACTCGCTTAAGCAAATGCAAAGTTTTTAAATATATAATTATTTTGTATCAATAGGAAAAACACTAGGGATAGGATTTCTAAAGTAATTCGGCTATGGGGGTCTGAGGTATCAGTTCATTTTGGAAAAGGGGTCTCTTACCCAAATCATTCAGGGAATCCCTGCCCTAAACCTTATTGTATGGAACTGTAATTCATGCTGCTCCTAATCTCAGGAGATTAAAGGATAAAACCAGAGTTTTATCTTCTGTTTTATCACTTATCTAGAACTCTGCCACTAAGTGTTCTGTATTCTTTTTTAATTAAGTACTCCGGGGTACCCCTCTTCGCTCTCAAAATATAACAATTCTCTACGTCTACGTTTTTAAAACGATAAGTCTGCCCCCTTTTTTTCTAGAATTTTTGTTATGAAGAGAATATTCTTATTTTGCATTCAATAAGATATGTGATATATTTTGTGATTGCGTCTACTCCCTACATCATATTATGACCGAATGCTTTTGCCTTGAGTTATTATTAATTTAAAAATATAATATTTGTTATTTCAGGTACTTTGAGTTTTGGTGAGGTGTGTGAAACTTACGTCGTTATACCGAATCTGCCGTTAGATAATTGCCGTGAGTTATCAAAGTTTTTATAGCTAAGTTGATGTTTGTAATGTGAGTAATGATATTACCATTGATGATAGAAGGAAGTATCTCAGGTGATGAGTTATATTCACAAGTAATCAGCTCAACAAACGGCTGAAATTTCCAAGTGCTCACAGTGAAGGCTGCTGCGTCAAGGATCCCGGATTAGATATTAAGATACTTTTTAAAAAAACGTACAATTGTATACGATACAATTAAACTGAATGAATTGTTGATTTGCAATACATATAAATAGGCAGACGGCAATCGTTGTGGTTCTAATTAGTTATGAGGATATCATCATTAATAGCAGGATATCCTTTAGGTTCGATCACTATTTTTTTTTTGTACTCTTGTAATCTGCATAATCTGTTGTCCGGATGAGTTGCTATCTTACGTTTCTTACAACAAATTATTAGTTATTCATTTATTACAATAATTTGCGATGAATGTTTTAAACAAAAATGTAAAATTACATTATAACCACATTTAGATTTCGTCTTGAGTTGTGCAAAAAATAATTGTGTTAATGTTTTATTCATACGAAATTAGTTTGTAAAATTCCGTATTCCGTCACATAAATTGTAGGACACAAATACATTACAAATTTAACATTTTGTCGAAAGAAATATATTCATTATACATATTTGAAAATAGGATAAAATAATTAGCAAAATTGTCAGACAATCAATAATATTTCTAGGTCCGCGTGCTATTCTTCTGGGCTCGATCTCATACTATATGTATAGACAAGGAATGCACGAAGCGTTAGCACCGTTACTTTTTGAGTTGCACGGAGATAGGAAATACGCACCGGATGATGTCAGGTACTAATCTGTTAAATTCTGTTAAATTTTATTCTATGTCCTATTTTGTGTCCGTATTTATTTATTCGCTGGAAATTTTATTACTTGCTATAAATTTCTGAGCCTATGGTAGCTAAGATTAGATTCGCCTAGATCGTTCCCGATTGTCGGCACTAATAAGATTTCTAATTGCACATTGTTATCACATAAAATATTTACTAATTACAATTGCATCACGTTCAATATTTGGGGTTTAATTTATTTAATAATGATAATTGTATTGAAATAATAAACACGTAAACCGGAAGCTCAGTGTCTAAGCGTTCACATTGCGCGAAAGAACCGAGTTTGAACCCCGGTGCCGGGACCAATGACATTTGTTAATCGTGTTTTATGTGCTATGCGCTCGGCTGTGATTAAAAACATCATAACTAAAATATTTCGAAGACACGTGATGAATAATAAAGGTCTCGGCTAATAATAAAGTTCTCAGCTGAGCGCTCGTCACCTTTCAACCCTGAAATAACGCAAACCCGATGGAGCCACGTGCTGAACTAAGCTATGAACACGCTTTTTACAGAGAAAGCTTTGTAATGTACAATATTAATTATTTAAACACATAAATACAAATCAAGATAAAAGTCAAGAAAACAATTAATATCCACATAATCGGAGATGGTCTGTAAATACCTATCAAGTAATCAACCATCTAAGTAGATTGCGTTTTAATTTTTTTCCTGGCTTCCTTTATCTTAATTTATTTAGTAACTTATTTTATACTAATACGGTCGTTACATATCGGTTTTTACTTAGAAGTTATGTTTGCGCCGCTGGTAAGGTAATACTTTTTTCTCTGGGCTAAGTTTTTTTTTACGGTCCACGACATCTACATTTTATTTTATTACATTGAGAGTTGCAAACGTGCACACAGTTCACCTGATGTTAAGTGATTCCTGCGGCCCATGATATCCACATTCATCCTTGATAAGGAATCATAATGCAGATGCGTTGTCACCCTTGAGGACTGAGATGGAATGCCTCGTCTCCAGTAATAAAGATCTCTGGATCTCTGCACTCACCAAACGAAGTACAGCAGCATTATGCTGCTGTTTCTAGTATTCTTTGAGGGCATGGTTCTACCCCTGTCGAGCTGAACCATTCACAGTGCAGCTAAAAACAAACTGCAGTGTAGCTCTACCACTGTAAAAATTAATTTGAAAAAATACAAATTACATATATATTGCATACCTCAGAGTAATGCAATACTATCATTTCATTGCTGCAGCTCATCATCCAAGGAAAGCGAAGTATAGGTCGAAGGAGAACATCCTGGCTCAATAACCTACGCCAGTGGTTCGGAAAGTGCACCCATTCGCTTTTTAGAGCCGCTGTGTCAAGAGTTCAAGTTGCTCTAATGATCGCCGTACTTCGAAAGAAGATGGCACTTTAAGAAGAAGATCATTTCATTTCAAGTTATTGTAGTTTGAAGTGCATTTTGAATTTACTGTAAGTAATTGTTACATTTGGATTCTATCGATTATGCATAATTTCATGTACGTCATCAGTGTAAGCAAGTGTTGGTGAACCTAATAAATAAATAAATAAATTTGCGCAATTAACATTTTATTACTATTTTTCAGGAATATAATATAAATTAGTATTAGGCAAATGTAAATAATAAAAAAGTATTCACGTAGAAATTGACAAAAAAGGCATAAAACCTTTTGGCGTTCTCTTTCCCAATACAATTTTAACAAAAATGCATTCACTATTACATAGTGATTCTATGTGAAAATTTGAGGTCAGTGGGGGGCAAGTAACGTTAATTCGAGGGTAATTGCTTACACTCGATTAATTTAATCGATCGTAAGGGTCAGCGCAGATCGCAGATTAGGTGGATAGCTGCTCGAGCATTTCCTCACTTGTAATTAAATATCCCCCTTGTCTAAATTAAAATGGAGTTGTTAATGGTATGCAAGAGATATGTAATTCGCCCACTGCATCGTGTGCTTGAACACGCTATTTGCAACTCTAAACGAATTGGATAAGGATGATATTTAATTATCAGTGGGAATTTGCTTGAGCAGTTATCCCAATCCACGCTTACTCTAAGAGCTATAAGAATTTGAGACGAGCCGATATATATATATATACATATATATATATAAATGTATATACATTGGTGGTCATATAATTTGAAACACTTCTTATGAATAATGTTCGTAAGAAACATACACATTCTATAATTAATAATCATGCAATAATATAGCCACTCAAACAAAAAACTCATTAAATGCATAAAATATGAAACCTATTTTACTTTTAATTACACATGTAGGAGTTTATTTTCTATTACTGGCCGCTTGGACGCCTAATTAGAAATATTTTAAAAAAGCATCCGCAGCTCGTTCTTTTTTTGAAATCTGAGAATAACATTTCTTTCATGGATTTGTTCTATTGTTTTGGCGGCAATTCAAAAAATAATCTGAATTTTATTTCGTTCAAAATGGGCAAAAATAAAAGTTGTGGCGCGTCAACTAGGCAAATGATTGTTAGTTTACATATAGATCACGAGTGGGCGTACAGAAGTATAGCTGAGCATTTAAATTGTTCTGTTACAAAAGTTTTTATCGTTTTAAATATTCTTAGAAAGGCTCGGCCGAGACAAACATCTCCCAGAGAAGATACGCTAATCGTTCGTGTTAACTCCTTGAGGTAAAAATATCATGTAGTATTATCACTTAGTGATGAACAGCGTATATTAAAACAATGCGTATAAATACCCATACCATTTAATACTTGTATTAAAATAAAAATAAATTCAAAGTAAGCATTTTAAATTTTCAAAGGAATCTTAAGATGCATAACCTATCATTTTTTATAACAACAATCAGAGAATCGAAGCAGTGAGCGGCGGTTAATAAAGTCTATTCGAACCATACTCAATATATATCAACATTATTATTGTAATTTGTCTGTGGCTGCGTCTAATGTGATCCTCTTCGACGATTATGATCTCGATGTCATCACGTTGTAAACACATTATATCAACTGGACTAATATATTCTATTATAGTGCCCGAAACATTCGCCAATAACACAGAAGTAATAACTCTTCGTCGCTTTTCTAGTCAATAGTGCAATAATTTGGACGAAGGTTCAATTGGCACACTAAGAACAGTAACGGACTCTAATAATTATATTACAATTAATTATTATAATATAGAATATATTTTTTAAGATATATCATAAATATTATTCCGTGGCAGAGAGTTTAAGCCGGAAACTGCGACTGTAAAGTCACCCTCTCTCGGACCACGTTATACTGTCAGCAACCTACCGTCGGTTATATGACCATAGGTGAAAGATACAGTTAGAAGTGCCTCTAGTATATCAACCCATATTCCAAAGGTGTCGATAAATGATCAACAGTGATCTCAACTTAGAAGAGCACTAAAGTGCCAAATGATACCTATGTACAATTGACAATTATACAAGTATAAACAATAATGGGAAAAGTTCAGTGTTCGTCATGAAGCATTATTGCGTTTCAAATCTAGAGTTTGATAGTCTTGTTCTGTTTGTCTCTTACACTAGATGTATAGATCAATACTGCCAACACTAGACAATAGTTCAAAACTAATTCCTGGCACAGAGGTGGTTTTCGATAGCTTAAACTAGATGCTACTTTGCCAAAGGCGATGAGCGTTCAACGTGAATAATAAATTGAGTAAATATTATCATATTAGTAATATTTTCATATTTATTTTAATTGAAAAATAGAAAAGTTAATTATTTTTGATCACAAATTAATTATTAAAATAATTTTATAGTCGCGCAATACACCTAACACATCCATCGTTTCACAATTTTTTATGAGATTTACAATTAGACTTTAATGAAATTAATATTATTGCGCGTGGCCTCCAACTGCGTTTTAGTCGTAAAGCTCCATAGTGAGCTCCGGATGACATATTTCACGCTTCCGCGAGGAATGAGATTTTTTAAAGATTTCCATAGCTATTTAGAAAAGTTTTATTAACCGTTTGTTTTTAAAATTTGTGTGAAGACGAACTTTAGACATTCATAAAACACACAATCTCGATCTCGGATCAGATCATTATGGAAATGCGCGGAAACCCTCACTGCCTCATCAGAGGATCTTATTCTGAAGGTGTTATGCTTTCTCAGGGGAATAACGCCACTATTTGAACAGTAATACTAGCGACTAAATGAATTACTCTAAAGGAGGCTTCGCGTGACTATCTTAAGATGAACATAAAAATAATTAATTAAACGCAATGAGTACTTCAAAATTTGTTTAATCATAAATAAATAACATTTTTGTTTGGAACAAAACAACCTCCATATTATTCACACCCCAATGACACTATATAGTTTATTAGTAACAGCATGGAATGAGATATTTAAATAATCGAACGAAAAAAATAGTTTTGTAAAAAATTAAAAATCTCTGTCTCATCTTATAACTGATAAAAAACCTATATTTTTATAATAAAATTTTTATTTACTTAATAATCCTATGACCGTCAGACTGCAGATTGGATTGGATGCAGGTGGATTTCATCTCACATTACACACTAAGAAAATGAATGAAGTTACTAAGAAGAAGTATCATTGGTAGAGTATCTCCCTTTCTATATATCTAGTTAGGTTTGTGAAGGAATGGTTAGGAGTGTAGAGAAATATGGCAAAAATATTTTGAAGAGAGATCAAAAGAAAGAGGTATTTTGTTTAGAACCAGCCACAAATCCCCCTTACTCCATAGATCGAAGAAGCCACATTTGACAGAAATCTATTGACAACTGCACTCCATTGTTTATGACAATAAGAACGGACCATTGAAGGGAATAAAATTGTAATGGTACTATTTTCTCTTCTAGATAATACATTATAAAATCACGTCCAAAACAATGATGCAATCTGGTTTTTAAACGTTAAAATCACTTCGTTTCACCTTATTTTCAGTAAAGTTTATTGTCTGCAGACATGTACCTTTGCGAACCTGGACGCATACCAGGATAGGCAGGCAAGTGGGTGAGCACAGCGCCAGTTATTGTAAACTACAATTAATTTCGAAATTGAAAACAAATATTCTATTATACGTATTTACCGAAAAATAATACCAATAAATAGCGACCACCTTTATGGTCAATATATCCGATAATTTATTACCCGTTTAATCACATTATAACTATTATAGCCTTATTATGCTCAAGTTAACAATATCAATCGGAAACGTGCCAGCTCAAATAGTATTAATGTTTAAATTGCATTCAAAATGAACAAGAGTCATTGCATATTTATTTGAAAAATAAAATGAACGAGAACTAAAATAAATTTCAACTAATTATAAGTCAAAACTAGTAGAAATTTGTTTTCATCGCCTGTTTATTGCCTTAGGCACAGCTAATGATTAATGATTCCTGCTGCCGATAATAGACACATCCTCGATATAAAATCGTACTAGATACCTTTTCCAGGAGGCATAACTCGACACCAGTAATTAGACAAGTACAAGTATCTGTCTCACTAATGGTATGTGCAACATAATCATCAAACGCTTGCTTTTCATTTAATAACACACCTATGAATTTAGTTATTCCAATTTTGGATGGTGGTTTCAAATATTTTTGAAGTTAGACCGATCGAGAGTGGAATCGTATTGACACTCAGTCAAGAAAATTACGATCGGTCGGAGGTCTTGAGATATTTTTAGTTCATCACTTACTCGTTTCTCATCTACAAAAAGATACGTAGAAACAAATTTACTCTGATCTACTCTGATCACATGAATTTTTGTAACACAAAATTAAATATAAAAATAAAAATTTAAAAACTAACTAGTAATTTTACTTATATTTTTACACAGGGTAAAGATTAGATACAGCAGGCCTACGTGACTGACAACGTAAAATGCGATCCTTCGTTATCATAGTTAACTATCGATTGAGTTATTGAGACGCCTCGTGTGTATAGGTTAGAGGTTTCCACGTTATGACACTTAGCCATATCATAGTTGATCCATCTGTACTCATGTTAAGCAGCGCAAAATAGAAGCATTAACTGTTGTGTTTCGTATAGTGGATATGAAACAAGTAAAAACCTATATTATATATATATATATATATATATATATATATATTACCCACTGATCGGTATACGGATCCTTACTATGTATGAACGAGATACTCAATAACTGGAAAGGAGACATCGCATCTATGGAATGACAACGTGCATCTTGGATCTTTGTTGAGGATTGAGATAGGTGGTAATTTCCCTCTTTCATCAACTACCATCAACGAAAGGACGTGTGTCTTTGTCACTTCTTATTTAATTAAAAAGGTTATCTCATTAAATGTTTATTTCAAATCATTATAAATTTAATTAAAAACAAAAACGTTAAAAGTTATTATTCTAGTAGCAACTCTACCAGAATTGTGTATATATAATGAAGTAACAAAGTGTAATCCAATCGGTTAGAAAAACAAAAATACTTTCGCTATCCATGAATCTTCGGGGTGAAATTAATCGAAGCCAATTTAGCTTGTTATTAGTTAAGAGAGGACAAAAAGTGCCCTACTGTAGGAACTTTAATTTGTTATTGACCTGTAGAAATTAACGTTGCCATATTTAGTGCTGTGCAAACTTATAATCAACTTATGTATTCTATCTTCAGGGCAAATTATAACTGAAAGATTTCGTCATCAGCTTTTCTATTAAATTACGACAGCAAGGAAACCAGCAAATCTGTCTTTTCCTAGAAACTACATGTTCTGGACTCACTGGACGCTCAGAACATAAGGGTACAGCGGACACAGTGCTAGAAACCCTATCGCCAGTTATACTGTGTCCATTACTAACTTACATATTTTATTAGATATATTTACATGTAATTGTCACTTTACACTATATATAATACAATTGAAAGTCAATCATAGTCGTGTCTGTCCGTGTACAGTGTAAATACCATGTACTTAAATGATTTTGATAATTTATAATGGTTTTGGTACCTTAAAACAGGGATAATGCAAAGTTTATTACTACAACAAGGTTATGTTTATTTATATAAAATATATAGAAAACAACAAAACAAATAAAACACGACCTCAATCTTAAAAGATTTCGAAGACCTCAAAGAATTCGGATTTTTATTTTAATATATCAACGTTTTCTCTCCACGTCTATATACTATTTTGTCAATATTCCCCTTTTTTTGAAATATTAGAGGGGAATTCTATAAAAGATACTCTGACTCCAGAGATGAGGAGAGGATTATGCGATGAGTTATTTGTAGACAGGGAAGCGCGTTGGGATCTCTTATGGCGATCGGAGCCCCCACCTTGATTGCACGTTAACGTCAAGTCCCCTTTTAGTCGCCTTATACGATAGGCTGGAAGTATTTAGACCTATTCTATAAGGGATTACGGGCCTGACTCTTGATTCCCTAAGGGCATTTATTAAAGTCTTACACAAAGAGTCGAAGACAAAAACTAATTAAATATAAGCGAGAATTTTAGGCTGAACAATTTTTAAAGTTAATTATGAACAAATCCTTTTCATCGTTTGCTTAGTATAGATTAAAAATGTATACTAAGCAAAACGACGGAGTTTTTAAATATTTTGTAACATATCTTCCTGCATTATGCACAATAGCACACACACATCTTTACCGACGTTGTTGTCTTTTAATCGACATAATCTAAGGCTCTTTGAAGTGTATACTTAACGCTTATTGTATTTCAACTTGGATACTTATATTTGATTTGATTTATCGAGAAAAGAAGCAACCATTTTTTTGCCAGTGCTGTGACTTTTCTTACGTTAAGTGGTGTTAATCGCAAATCAGTCTCGCAGGGTATCTCATTTTAGTACTTGAAAGACACAATTAAATAATTATATTAAAAAATGTTATCTATTATATACCGACGTATTGATGATGTGTTTCTTACGTTAAGTGGTGTTAACCGCAAACCAGTATCGCAGGGTATCTCATTTTAGTACTTGAAAGACATACATACATATGGATGGATGATGTCCGTAAGCCTACGTATAAACACGCAGACCAGAAAACTAAATTTTGTGATATAAAAATATTGTCCTCGGCAGAGGATCGAAATCTGGACATGTGACGCAGGAGCCAGTTATTCTAACTACTACACAACATGGCTGTGATATAGCATAAAAAGTAATACATGTATGAAATGATAAGTACATATATTATAAATACTAAATAATGCAACTAAAATTTTAACAGTAAGATTACCAAGCTTTCTGTTCATATCAAGGCTTCAAAATAACCAGACTCGTCAGGTACTAAGAGTAAAAGATAATCTGTGAATTATATTCTTTTAAAGAACTTCCATATTATTATTTTATATTTAATTTCAAATAATCGATTTTTTAATTTTTTATAATTGTAATAAGAAAACCTTTGTTTGTGTTCTTGGATTTTTGCACCTGTGAGGAAAATTTATGTTGTGTATACTTTGAATGACACCAATTCACGTCCCGAAACCATTGTCCGAAGACTAGCTGCAGTACTAACAACCAGCTTAGAACCGAAACCCTCGTGAAAAATCCCCGATACAAAATTGCTAAACAATCGATTGTCCTCAAATCAGATTCTATACTCTGTTTTGAGTGCCGCTGTTTCTACTCTACTTTTATAACATAAAAGTATTAAAATTTATACGAAGTGATAGTACTTTCTATTGCAATGACTGCGACACAGCTAACCATCCCCTATTTCGCACCAAATCTCTGTCGAATTCTATATCGGACGGTTATTCAATTGAACTCCATTTGAGCCAGTGAACGAAAACATAGTCGATTACTCTGGACAATTCGCAATTCTCACAATTTCCCCTTGCAGTCATGAATAAAGAGATTGTCTGAGCTTAAATAGGAATTGCTATGCATTTATTTAAATGGTAATTATAAAATGTACCAAATATTAAGCAAAAAATATTTTACTAATAGCGATGCGATTTTATTTTGTATTCGTTGCTGAAAAATATGACAATAGGATATCGTATTTATGCGACACCGAGAGATTTACAAAGCCATTCAATAACCTAATTATGCATTATATACCTTATTATTCATTATTATTATTTAGCCTTATTATGGAAGTGTATTAAAAAGTCTGGTCTGCAATCGTCAATAGTCCTGTCAGACAGGCTAAGTGGACTTTTTGGTATAATCCGTAGAAATTTTTTTGATTCTTATTTTATAAAAGAATATTAACAATGATATTAACATTACTAATATTCCGGCTAACCACGACAACTAAGTTGAAAATGATTGTGCTACGATAATAGTCGAATGGTGGATTCGAACTACGACCTTGATATTCGTACACCGTACCCAAAACCTTGAGAAGATGAACTTTGAACGTTCTTTTTGGTTTCCTCTTTATTATAGTTACTTATGTGTTCGACTAAAACCCCATATATGAATGATCGATGACAACCTTCATAGAAAAACCCAAAGCCATCAAGTTATTATTAGCATAAAAAAAAACATTACTCTTTGCTATACAACATGATAGAGGCCTATATTCAGTAGAGAACTGAACTGAAGTGAACTAGTGACGGACGGACATGACCGTGATATGTTAAGATAAGGTATGACGGTGATAAGTGACAAAAAACCACTTTTCATATGCAAATTCTCTTAAATGTTTCAGAGTATGGTGGAATGATAGATTAACTGATGAGTGTCGAGGCTTTAATTGCATAGTTCATCTTTATATCCGTCATAAGAGGCGATTAAATTGAATCCCACTTAAAAAAATAACATCTCAAATAAAACCATGCAATTGACAATCTACAAGCTACGAACTCCTAACAGGCGTAGCGATATCGGCAATTTTCATTACTTGTGAAGAACTTATATATCTGTCGGCATTTTGTTCCAGACTGATTATGTTGATGATAGTTTTTAGTAATTTAAACCGATTAAAACAACAATTAAAAGAAAAATAAAGTCATTAGTATTCCAGCGATTTCACTGCGGCGGGAAGCGAACGAGTGCGCAGTTCAGTTCAGTTTAATTAGTCTGCGCAAATATCATTACTGATACATGCACCGCCTGATACGTTAGGTTCGGTAAGTTCGTTACACATTTATAAGCGAATAGACGCTCAGATCAAGAGCAGTCATAAGTTTTTATTTTGGCCGCCGTCGTTTCTCATGTGTGTATAATATGTACAAATAACTATATATATGTAAAAAATATATATGTAAAAAATTTCCGTAATGATATGAAAAATCAAGAGGTTGGTTTTGGTTTCGTTCTTTTCATATACCTATATATGTGATAAGTTAAATTCAGTAGGTCTATTGACTACTACTTTAAGGTTTTCTTTATATTCAACATTTACTATTTAATCAGAAATCTTTTCTTAATCAACAGATTTGGGTATATTTAGTTCTAGCTCTCATCTATGTCCATCGGTCTAGGCATTAGAGGTCCGGTATTTATCATGTGCTGGTAAAGTAAATTTTATATTTTTTTCTATTAAATACCTTAACGTGTAAAATGTGCCTTACTAAATGTCAAGAAACAAAAGCTCAATTCAGTACATCACATTAAAAACCACATACTCAATAGTGTTTTTAGAACTAATTTTAGATTCTAAACTCCAATTCTAAACTATTAACTGTCATTTTAGCGAGTAGACTAAGCTTGGTTGTCTACTCAGTTAGAAAATTCAGACAGTTGACTAATGCCGGTACTGCTTGGCTCTTCTATTAATCACTTAGTTCCATAGTATCATGTGATGTGAGATACTATTACGGGGATAGACCGCGGACATTAAATCAGTATTATTAATAATACTTTTCAGCTATTATAATTACGTTGAGTATTTACTTTTATTGGTTCAGTTAGATGGTGATAGACTTTGATAAAATTACTATCTATGTGAACCAGTAAAAGTAGAAGCAGTATTGTAAGGCGTGAGCATTCTTACAGTGGTGATACCACGCTTCCGCCAGTTCCTATGGGTCGCCACGACCGGAGTCGTACTGCTGCCGTGTTTCGAATGATGAGTGCAGGGATTCGGAACCCAATTACAGGTAACGGGGCATTCCTTCACAGTCCCTATCGGTGACAACGGATGTGTTCGAAAGTTTTCCAAATTTTTGTTAAAGTAATAGTCGGTGGTCGGTGCAAGGTCCGACGAGTACGGTGGACGAGGGAAAGCTTCCAACCCCAACTCGTGCAGCTTGGAGACCGTCTGTTGTGCAGTATGGAGTCGCGCGTTGTCGTGTAGGAGCAGAGGGGACGACCGCTCAATCGGTTGCAGATATGCGAGCTCGCATCGCCATCATCGTCTTCAGTTCTTCATGGTTCACATCTGCAACGATGATGATGATTATATTTCACCGCTATGAAATAAACTTATTTATATACCAAATCAAATTATTAAAAATATAATTTTATGTTTAATATAGCACAATGCATTTTACGAAATGTTTTAAGAGCAATCACGAACTTACACCGCGACAGAGAATATGCTTTATAACTGTAAAGTGTAACTACAGTAAACAGTTCCCTTTACAAGTAAACACTTCCAATAATCGATTTTCGTATATTCCGATCTGTAACGAGAAGGACCGAGAGATATCGATGTTTGCTTAATATTATTGCAGTCGTACTCTTTTTCTGATACAACTTAAAAAACACTAAGTTGGTTATTTTGATTATAATAAGATATATATTTTAATATGAAAATAAACAATTTATTTTCTAATCACTGGTATTTCCATGTTTATAACAATTTAAGAGACTTTACTGGTGTATGTAAGTGCGACTTCTCTGGTCTTACGGATGTCCATGGGTGGCGGTGATCACGTACCATCGGGTGAGCTGCTCACTCATTTGCCACCTATTCTAAAAAAAAATGACCAGGCACTACCACTATAAGGATTTCATTTCTTTTTTTAAACTTAGAGTGATAAACGAGCGCACAGAATATTTTATGGTAAGTGACGGCTGCAGCTCGAAAACACCTACATCCAATTTCAAGCGTTTCCAATCCCCGAGGACTGAAATGGAATGCCTCCTTACCGGTAGATATTCCTCGTTCAATATAAGAAACACGGGAATGTTATACCGCTATTTAATATTCTTCATTGTACATCGATTTCAAGAGTCACTGGCATCAGCCATTACTTACCTCTGTTGAACTTTTTTTCGAGAACTTAATTATGTTATAATATAAGGTTAAAGTTAATAATGCCAACGTATTACACTGTTTTAATTCTCTAAGTAGCACTTTACAATTTTAAACATAAAATCAGAAAAGGCAGCAGCCCTAGCATTATAAGCTTGAAATTTTCCTTACTTTCTTTATCCTTTGACCAAGCACTAGTGGCTCTGACAGGTAATCTTCTACATTATAATAATATGTATGCGTCTCTAAATATTTCTAAATATTTATTGAAATGTTTTTATGCTCACATCTACCATTGAAAATTTTAACATTCAAGGATTTAAAATGAAGTGCCAGACGATCAAGGAGAACACAGTTCAATAGACAGTAGGAGATGACTTCGCCTAGTGACACTTAATTTGCTTAAGTGATTTTACTGCATTACAAACATGTGTTAGATATACTTAGGGTTTTCCCTTTTGTTCATGTGTCTTTTTAGACACAAAATTATTTGAATTGCAACGGATAGCCCGAAAAACCTAATTTTTGGGAGCAGTGACAAACTTCAGGGACGTGTAAAGCTTCCTGTCATTCTGTCAGAATATCATTTGCACTAAACTTACCTCTGAGCGTGTGCATATAAAGATATTTTTACCGAATTAACCGCGGGGAGTGTTCCGAATAGGTGTACGGTTTTATTCCACACGCTGAGTTTAACACATTGTACGACAGAATTCAAATTTCTTCGTTATCATCTCGATTTTCAGGAATTCACCACTGTGCGCTAATGCACAATTTTCTAACATCCACTATCTAACTCTACTCTGTGAAATGAGCCATTGCCAGAGGTATGCCCGAACTTAAAGGGAACCTAAGGGACCTACAATAAAAGAGCCTATACTTTTACATCTTTTCCTTTTTCTTTAACTAGACTCAAGAGGCGCGGATGAGCAGTGTAGTAGTATTATTATATAAAAAAGTTAACACTTTGGAAGATCAAATTACCAATATCTCTCCAAATTTACGGATAAAGAAACAGGGTAACGGTCCAAGCCGAGGCTCCCTCTCGGGAGCCCTTGTGCTGGCTACCCACTAACAGAGGTCTCGACTGAGCGCCATAAACGCTCGGTCACCCCTCAACCCGGCGAAACTGTAAAAACCTCGGGTTAACAGCGGCCATCAGCACAAAAAATAATTAAATTATATGGATACCATATTACTATGACAAAACTTTTGAAAATAACTTAATTAATAAGTCTTCTATTCTTATCAGATAAGATAGGCCTATTAGTATTACCAAAAAATAAAAAGAGGAAGCTTTCCTGTACAAGACAACTTAGATTCGAATCCAGGACGACTAGATTGTGTTTTTCACCATCTTTTTTAAAATAAATTTTGTAAATTTCTTAATTTACAAATAGGCAACTGAATGTGTAAAAAACCTAAGTACAGTCTTCACTGCTAGGCATAAGGCTCTCTCTCTCTCTAGAGAGTATATAGGAAATAGTCCGCCATTAAAATGCAACTATTATAATAGATATCATCACGCCACACCTCCCCTTCTGATTTTAGTTTATGTTAACCAAAAATACATACCATAAGATTTTAGTTTAAATAAACTTAATCCACCAAAATGAGCATGGGAACAGTTCAGATTTGTTTAAACCGAAGATTGTAGAGTACCTACCATAATATTTCTTTCTTTTTTTATGGAATTAAGATTTTGCTGCCCATAAACATCCGTCCTCTAAGAAAATTCATGATGCGCGATCACGCGTCGTTATCTCAGCGAACTAACATAAAATGAAAATCATCTACAGACAAGACATGCATACGCAAAAAAAGTCAGATTCACGCCGTCCACCGTAGCATTACCGGTATGCCGAAGTGATGGTGCCGATAATGACTGGTAATTCCGAGGAATTGGGCAAACTTTCATGTCTAACGAATAAATTAATCATACACGAAAGAAATTAAAAGTATAACTATGTTTTTTTTTGCACGAGCTGCATGAGACAGTCCAACTAGCTTGGCATGTTATGTGTCGCCACTTGATGTTATTGTGCATTATTTATGTTTAAATTAAACAAGATTTACACCGTCGATTAACGTGAAATATTTTACTAGGAAACAATCAACGTTCGAACGATCTCGGAACATATTTCAAGGATAATAATTATTTCCAATTATATATGCTGATCTAGTGTGAATGCACAATTATGGTTCGGTTATTGTAACGAAACTACTGTTTACTAATTTGTGTAATTACAGAACACATCTAAATTACACGAAAGCGATGTCTGATGTAAATTGTTCACTGAAACAATAAACACTGAATCCACAATAAAGCAGCACAATAATTCGCCAGTATATCAATATCTATCGAGTGCAAACTATCGTATGTCATAGCCGTAGATATAACTGCAAACACATCTATATAATTCACTCTGATACTTCAAGTTTACTGTAACAAATAACTGTAAATTTATCATAACACGTGTTTTGATTATTTCATCACTCTAGATTTATGTATTAATAATTATTACCAATATTTTTTATAATATTTAAAAATATATTCATAACTCAAATATGTTAATGAAATGAAAACATTTTAGTTTGAATTTAGAAGGAAAGGAGACAATATGCTCACAAAAACTGCAGAAGTCGTTATTTACTATACTTTTTAAAACTTTTTTTTGGTAAAACTTGAATTTATTATGCCTGCTTGAAATGAATGGGAATGAACCGTGCATATTTCCACTGTTTGGGAAATACTTCTTTTTACAATCCATCTGTGGATCATTTAGAGTTTTCTCCAGTTCTATTTTATAAATATTGTTCAAGTACTGTTGATCGCAAAACCTATTACTATTTACTATCTTACCATACTCGTAGACCATTGTCCGACCGGTTAGTCTATTTATCCATTATCCAAACAAGAAGTAACATGTGTATAATAACATATTATAATATTTTATTTATAAATGCCTACTCTTGTTCTAGTTTAACTTTTACTTTGGGTACTTTTTCACTGTACGATTACAAGGGATCGATTTTGTTAAATAAAAAGTGCTTCGCTTTTTAGTAGTTCTTATAACATTACTAACAGTTAACAATAATAGTTTTAGGTTAAATTATTCGTGATATTTCAATATTCATTTTTAATGCAATATAATGATAATTTTGTAGTATTTACAATAGAAATAGATGTTATTTTAAAAATTGAAAAATCAACTTTAAATTTAAAGTCTAAAATGGAAGGTACTCTCTATAATACCGTTCACTAATATCGTTTATCAATCTTTACATGAATTAAATTAGAAATTAATTTTATATAATGTAACGATTGATAAAATATATTAGTGAACTGTATTATAGAGACATGTTTATTGCATGCGGAAGTGTCATGATGCTGAAATTTCTGTCCCACTTGGACTGTGTTCCACGATCACCGGTTCAGCGATGTCCAAATCGCAATCAAAAGAACTTGGTTCGCACGCCTATGCGGGTTCCCGGACCCGCTATTATTCTCCCGTTTTAGCACGGATAAGTTTCTTATGGATACCGATGGCGACTTTCTCTGACTGGAACCCAACAAAATTGTGATCTTTACGCGTCTAGATGAAATTAAAACCTAGACTCGTTTAAAAAACCTAACAGAAAACTGCCGCTCCCTTTTTCCATTTTCACTTCACGTACAAGTCTTCCAAAGCCTGTGCGCCAGAGTGCATTCACCCTACGACCCGTTTCGCAGTTGCAGCTGACTGAAAGCCACAAAAACGATGTGGCTTCACTTCTTAAGAACTTAAATATTATGCCACAATATAAAGCTAATTTTTCTATTAAATATTTCGACACTTGTCCAGTGTTGTTTAATTGTATCTTAGTGATGATATTCTCCTGTACCATTTAAACCGCGTTGGACATTTTTTGGTTATTATTAGATTTCAGTTGCCATTCAGTCTATTCAGAAGGATTATCTCGATCTGGAAGTATGAATTAGCTAGACATGTAGCGTATTGGTAATTTACATGTACATATTTTGTTTTATGAGTTTTTGTTGTCGAGTTGTAGATAAAATACAATTTTTTTTGTTGTTCAAATATTTGTTTTACTTTGCTACTTTAGTTGATTACCACAAAGTAATAACGTATTCTATAAATTAATATCCCAATTCAATTATATAGAATAAAAAAGAGTATATGACAGAAAATTATTTAAGTTCAAAGTACCAGGACAATAGAAAGCTTGTCGAGTCAATTCATCGTGTAAACAGCGACGGCCGTGTAGCTTTTAAAAGATTAACACGGCCCGGCCGAACAAACAACGAGAGTTCTTGTTAATTCCGAATGTCGCTACTAAATTACCGAACTGACATCTCACAACTGCATGCTGATTAATTCCATTTATAATAATTATTAGTTTTTATACTCGCGAATTTAATCTAAAATTCAAAAATCCAAAATTTTTCATTAAACCACGGATAGTCTCGTAGTCTTTTGTAAGCACGTAACTATATAGTTTAAACGAATAATATAAAAAAGGTAAAATATATGTATGTATATATATTTATATATAAGCTTATCACTTAAAAATACCACTGTATCGTAATCAGAAATATTATTTTTAAACCAACGCCAAAATCCCGCATATTCACGCCCTGATTACCCAAGTAGGATTCACTTGTGAGTGTTGAATAACATATTCATAAAACTTCACTTTGTGGCAGAATACACAAACTTTTAAGTACGTAATTATATCTTAATTTTTCATTATATGTTTTTTATTAAATGTCCAAATATTATTGACATATAATTTTATTAGTGGTTGACCTTTTTATTTAAATCTTTTATTTAAATGATAGATCTTTTTAATATTCAGTGCGTTGATCTCTTTATATTTATTTATTGTGTTGAGGGTGACAAACTTGCACACAGTTCACCTGATGCCAAATGATTCCTGCGACTCATCAATAAATAATCATAATAAGTTGTAAAATTTAGATGGAATGTCCCATTCCATCTAAATCATCGGGGTGACAGCTTTACATTCGTTGACAATTTTATTATTCATTATTTACACAAGTAAAACAATGGTATATAATGGCGAATTCAATTTTAAATGGCAACGAGTCCGTGATTTTCCTCTACTAGCCAGCCGACTAGGCGACCCCTCTCCACCGCCCCAGGCAAATCGCGCTGGATCACGAGCGCGCCTTCCTACTCGGCCTCCTCTGTATGTGGAAGCGGACCCCCCCCCTCGGGTCATGGCCAGCCTTCCAGGGGCCAGGAAAGCAAGAAGTAATCCCAACCCCAGTGGAAATAGGAGGACAGGGAGAGCTGCAACGACACACCGACTCTCTTCTTCCCCGACGGCCCCACCGCAGCCGCATCATGCGGTGCGACTCCCGCTAAAGACGGTCCCTCGCACTGTCCATCCGCTCCCCGCACACCGACTCGCACCCGAGGTGAGCTCATCATTAGCTCGCCCGGAGAAACCTCCTTGGCCCGGCCTTAGAGCGCCTTAGGCCGGCCGTTTACTAAGCTTTTATAGTTTAAAATAATCTGTAAAACGCTCCCGAAACTTGACCACCTTTGAAAGTTTTTTAAGCATTCGTATCTGAAAGCCAGCATTATATACACAAAATATATGTTGATGTTCAGATGTGCATATAAATACAGGCGTCCCTCGTATAACACGGAACGTGTAAAACACGGATTCGATATTACACGGCACAAAACTTTAATGTAATAATAGAATTGAACTTTAATGATGTTTGGGAACTTATTTGAAGAACAAACTTTTAATGAGGAAGAACTTATATAAACTACTTAATGCCTCCACTTCCAATTACGCCGATGATTCTGAAAAAAATAATGAAAGATTTTGCTGAAAAAGATTCTTTTTTGTTCGTACTCCTTGTACGTAGCGAAAAATTTTATATAGAATTGTAAAGTTCTTTAGATTCCTGGCCAAGGATGAATGTAGATGTAATGGGCCGCAGGAATCACTTGCCATCAGGTGAACTGGAGACAGTCCTTTGTTACTCTCAATGTAATAAAAAAGGGTCATTACCCTCTGTGTCGCATAAAAATAAAGTATATATATAGAAGCGAAAATTTTTATGTAGAATTGTAAAGTTCTTTAGCTCGGAGAAATTCAGAAAGTTTTGGAAGAACTAAACAGAAAAATAGCTAGTGAAGAGGAGTTTTAATCAAAATAAAGAGGCTAGCTGCAATTTTAGACGAACGATGATGAAATTTAATTATGTGATACTAATAAACCGTTCCTATTTATTTTATAATAATTATTATTATTTTTTGAAAATATTTTTCTTGTATTTTTAAATTTTGGTTGCCATTTCGGTGAAAAAAATTGTGTGAGCGCATATTTTTTTTTAAGTAACTTTTTCTCTGAAAATAAGATGGTTTTCCAAATTGAAATTGTGGAGCGTTATTGCAAACGACATGTTTCATGGTGAAATTTTTGTCTTTCCCAATAGAGCTTTTCTTAATTGATAAGATATCAATTTCATCAAATCATGTTTCCCTATAACCTATGTAGTTAATCGACTATTTATTATGGACTAATTTATGTTTGATAATGTGTCAGTTCCTAGAAGTTCTAACGGTCTTCTTCCGCACTCTCCCAGGACAGTCTCCAATGTGGTCTAGATCATATAATGTTAGTTTTAGACAATTGTATTCCGAGATTAATATTTGGGACACACGTTATATTATATTGTAATTTTTATGGTGCTTTTTTAATTCTTTCCAGCTTGCTTTCTATCTTTCTAGATGTATTATTATAGGCAATATGAGAAAAAAAGACAAAGTTATGCAGTTTCGTGAAGAGTGAAGTTTCTGCAGTCCGAGACTATGGAATTGTAACTGCTGTAGTGTTGTTGCGGTGTCTACCCTCGTTCCGAGGCTTCACTGAAAATCAGAATTCACGAAGTTCCAATCAACTCCGTGATTGAGTCGAGACCTATTTGGTACTTTACTAACTTTATTTCTAAGTACCAAATTAACATTTCTTTCTCTTTTTCTTACTTTCTTGATGCTATTTGTTTGAGAAGACTGAGAATGGGGTAGGCTGAATGCCATCGGTGTGTGACCTTCATATATTATACTCCGAGTCTAGAACCTTTATTTGTTGCATCTTCTTATTCGATTAATATTTGCGTTAGACTTAAGATCTTTTTTCTTAATGGATTCATAATTTATTTAGGTGGAAATAAACCTGAATTTTTTGCGGTTATTTATTTCTATCTCTGCTTGGTTGGTCAATCTATTGTGTTTTTTTTTTATTGTGCCTTTTAACTTTAGTGGTTGTAGTTTTGTTGCGTATGACATTTTAAAATTTTTTAGTGTATATTTTAACTAAATAAATAGTCATGTATTGTTTATATGGCGTGATTCCTATGGCTCACATACTTTCTAGACGAGGACAAGAAAATTCAACTATGAGAACATGGAAATAATTCATCATCACCAGTAAAAGCTCTTAGATTCCATTTAGTTGCCAGACGAAACACAGAAGCACTAAACTACTATTACGCTGGTAATCTATGGAACCGAGCTGACTTACCATTTATGCTAATGATAGTTTATGACTAGCGTGGCTCTACCATGTACATTCACTTAGAAGGAACCTGCTGCCTGCTTAAGTAATTTTAAGCTAGCATTGTGTTTGCTGTGAACGATGGAACCTTCGACCTTCTGTAATAACTTTCAATTCTCAATGAGACTAAACCTATAAAGTGTAGATCTCATCTTAGATATTTTTGTTCTTTTTTATTTTTTAACTTTAAAATTAAGTATATAAATTCTTACCGCGTTGGTTACTAATTAGCAATTCCTTCAGTTAGTTCTCATTTTTTAAAGCGTTATTTCCTACCGTTGCAGCGCAAGAATCAAGTTTCCCTGCAACCTAGTGCTTTGGTAAAAAGAAAGTTTTCAAAGAGATAAGGATTTATTTTTGTAATTACTTCTTTGCGGTGCTCCCTACTTGCTCTTGGTTTGCTGACGACGTGATAGTAGTTTTAAATTCTTCATGCGGCTCAAAGAAGTTTTCGAGATTTTTAACTATATTTCACGTTATCCGATTTACTTATTGTCATGATATTTTTTTTTATGTCTCAGTGGTGGAGCAGCCGTGGGTGTCCCGGGTGCTCCAGGTGCTGCGGAACTGTTGACACCGCAGGAGATCAACTCACTCGCTGCCTCGCACGTGCTGCGTCACCGGAGACACGCCGGTATGTCATTATCTAACACTCGACTTCTCCTTTCGACGTTGGTGGTTTCTGTTGTTACAGATATCGCCAATTATAAGAACCGTTCGTAAAGTTCAGACACGTAAAAAAAAATTATTCATATAAACAATGGAGACGTTTTTTTTTTACAGTGGTAGAGCTACACTGCAGTTTGTTTCTAGCTGCAGAATGAATGGGTCAGCTCGACCGGGGTAGGACCACGCCCTCACATAATACCAGCATAACGCTCCTGTGTTTCGTCTGGTGAGTGTACGGCTCCGGAGACTTTAATTGGTGGCGATGAGGCATCCCATCTCAGTACTCAAGGGTAACAAGGAATCTATATTATGATTCCTTGTCAAGGATGAACGTAGATTTGTCATGGGTCGCAGGAATCACTTACCATCACGTGAACTGTGTGCTCGTTTGTTACTCTTAATATAATAAAAAAAAGTCTTAATTCAATTAGTTAGGTTACTAACGCTAAGATTGGAACTCTTACTGTCAATATCCACTGGTATTAGCTCTAGTATATTTTACTAAGGTATTTTTTTTTTAATCAAATAACAACACTGTTACAAAAATAAACAAATTGAATTCAAGTAGATAAATTTATCTTTAATGCAATGAAAACAACGTTAAACCAACTTTAGATAATGACGGAAACAAGGTAACGGTCCAAGCCGAGGCTCCCTCTCGGGAGCCCTTGTGCTGGTTGCCTATATATAGAGGTCTCGACTGAGTGGCATTAGCGCTCGGTCACCTCTCAACCCGGTGAAACTGTAAAAGCCTGACAGCGACCCTCATCCCGAAAAAAAAATCATTATAAAATGTATATATACCACGTGTATGAATGATTTTTTAATATAATTAACATTAACAATCGAGGACACGGTGCACCTGACAGTAAGTTACAGCCCATAAAAACCTAAATCCACCCTCAACAAAGATTCAACATTCACGAACGATATCACCTCTGAGGATTAAGATGGAATGGCTAATTACCAGTCACTGGGTTTCAGGATCCCTTTACTCACTCGTGCTGATTTTCTGCGAGGCCGTGATCCTTGATCGATCAAACTAATGTAGCAGCTTGGTTTATATCACTGTCAAAAATTGTTAATTTTCCTGATGGCGTGTGATGCTGATGGCTTGTTGGTCGATTTTGAGCTCAGTACCATCTTTTGCGATGTGAACGACTTGGCTCATCTCTTCAGATGTAACAAATCATGCGCGTTTTAAATCTTTTTTGGAACGTACGTAGCTGTTGTTTATGGGCTGCATCGATTACCGACAGTTGCACTGTGTGCTCTCAGAGAGAACTCTGGTTGTATATAAAACAACTTAATGCTCTTTAATTGAATACGTGTTATTAATTCCTTGAGCTGATGCTCTGAGCCACCTGCAAACTTGCATAGATCTCTGCTCCATCTTATTGGGGGGTCGTCTTACAATGCAACCGGCATTCCCAGTCTATTCTACAGCTTTTGTTCTCGGTTCCTTCAGTAGATGATACTCCTTTATTTTTAAGAGCGCTGGGAGTAAATAATAAATATGTAATATTTGCAATATTTACATCGGGCGTTAAATCATCACTATGAATGAATTGCCTCTATGAGCCTGTCCTTCCCTTAAAGATTATGTTCGTCTTGTGTTCCCCGTCATCTATCACACTGACGTATACAGACTTGCAATGGGTCTGGGTAAGAGACGTGTTGCAAGATCTTGGTGAGCTCGAACGCCTACACAATAATTGTATAAGATTCACTTTCAGTTTGCGTAAATATGACCATATCTCCCAATATCGAGCTAAACTTTCTTTTTTTTTCTTATATTCTTAAAAAATCTTTCAAGTAAGCACAATTTTATTTTGTGAGGGTAACACTAAAACAGTATCTCAATTCTTTATTGAGAATCAGGGTTGATGTAGAAATCTTTGGGCTCCTAAGTTATGTACCATCAGGTGGACCACGTGTTTTCGAGCGATGTCGAAAGTCAAAAATATTTTCTTAACTAAACTAAAACTCACACACTAGCATACAGTTCACCCGATGTTAAGTGTAGACTGGTGTCCTGTAAACCAAGCGTGTGGTCGTTTGTCCGCCTTAGTTTTATAAAAAAAGATATATATAACCTATATAAACGTCAAAATTACGTCTTGTTCAGAATATTCTAATTCCGTCGAAAATAACCATTCAAACGTGAGAGTTGACGTTTGACGTACAAAGGTAATAATAGATATATTCCAAATTACGGTAATTTGATAATGTCCCCCGACCGCTTTCAGTCAACGTGACATTTTCCAGTAATCACCTGGGACACCAACTCGCTCATGATACGTTGATCGCCCTGTGAACTCCCACAGCGCTGTAATTAATAAGCCCTGTTTTGTTCATATAAACTAATATATTGCAGTAGGGAACATTTTATAGCGACTATACGTAACTATATAGACGAGAAATACAACAGACACTCAAATCTTTCTTTTTTCTCGTGTTATCGACCCTACCCATTTAAAGAATATTTATATATTATTTGTAACATTTATATACTTTTTATTTAAGCTGGTAGAGAATGCCTATTGGCATTAAGTCATTGAGCCCTTTTCGTATAATGTGCATTCTACTTGTGGAAATAAAGCATAAATAAATTAATTTATCATCTCTGTCTTCTTTCACTCGTACATACAATTGGTAAACTAATATCCTACTTTGGTATACTGTAATAATGTCGTTCTTCCACACAACTGACCTAATTTGGTACACATGACGAGCTATTCAATAGCTGCGGCGAGACGATAACGATTCCAGATTTTAAAACTTGCTCCGCGATAAATTAGAGAGTTTTATATGCGATTTAAATGAAATGACTCAAACGTGTCATCATTTTATTTAAATTTTTATTTTAAACATGTTATCTGTGGTTTTGTGTTACGGTAGAAATTCGATTACATATGTTTTGAAAGTAAACACGCTTTGGACTAAGCTGACAGCGCTTTTTGACTACATATTCCGTTCTAAAACAAAGCCGGAGCCATGTGGGAACAATGTACAGTCTCCTAACTACAGTTTCGTTGACTTCTATTTCTATCTCGTCTAAGCATGACTACTGAAATGTCACACGGACGCTGCACAACCGTCTGATACAACAAAATAAAGCGCACGTTATTATATATATAAATCCCACTATATATACAAGTTACACTGCCGGGTGTGAGTCTTCTCTCTAGAGAGGGTGTTGAAGCATAGGTCACCACGTGGTTGAGCCACAATACAGTTTGTTTCTAGCCGAATGGATGGTTAGCCCGAACTGAGTAGGACCGTGCAGCTAACCGAATACCAGCGTAAAATGGCAGCTCATCAATGTTGATGTTTTTTTTTTTTTTTTTTTTTTTTTTTCGGGCTGAAGGCCACTGTTAGCCCGAGGGCTTTTACAGTTTCACCGGGTTGAGAGGTGACCGAGCGCTAATGGCACCCAGTCGAGACCTCTATAAGGCACCCAGTCGAGACCTCTATAACAATGTTGATGTTTTCGCCAGGCGAGTGCTGGGATCTCTATTAGCCATTCCTTCTCAGTCCTCAAGGGTGATAGCGCATCTGCATTATGATTCCTTGTCATGGATGAATACGAATGCATGGGCCGCAGAAATCATTTACCATCAGGTGAACCGTTCGCTCGTTTGTTATTCTTAATGTAATAATAATAATAATAAAAATATCCAATGTGGATTGGCGAACTTCGCGTCTTTGAAATATTTCTTTTATTTACTTCTTAGACATGCAGGTTTCTTTACGATGCTGTTCTTCACGATCAGGCACGTAATAAAACAGTACATAAAATTGTAACAAACAAGCGCACACCGAATAGTAAGAGATAATAACGGCCCACGATATCTATATTCAAGTTAAACAAAGACTCAAGATGAAAACGCGTTGTCAGATGGAATACCTTACGGTGGTGTTCCATTGGAACCCATTATCCGTACACACCGCACAAAACAGAACCACTTTCATGGAATGCCAGATCAAAATGTTTTAGTGCTACTACGTTTCGTCTGGTGAAGGAAAGGTATCGGAGACTGTGTTATTGGTGACAAGGTATTATCGATGACGAACGTGTGCCATGTCTGCTGTCCATTGTGTAAAAATAGGTTTTAATTGAATTTATATCTTTACGAATAAGTTGATACCCGTCATGGCATGTCGAATACTGAAAATCTATCATAGAAAAATAATATACCGGCCAAATGACTTTATAAATATAAAATTCGATTCCAAATTATTATAATTAAATACAATCATTGAACGGATCGAATGTATTAATAAACGAAACTAAAAGTATGTACACCACATTGCAACTAAAACAAATCATATAAATAGGATCATGTACACTACACACCAAATATATAACTACGAACAAAGCACTACTTTAGACGTCTAAACGCTAACTGTAATAATAATAATACAATTTTAATATAAACCGTACATACAATATTTGTGCTAAGTAACTGTCAAATAGTTATTCTGCATATTGTCGTAGCCTTTATTTGCTATTTACTACTTGCAGGCGCCGCGCAACCAAAACAACTGCTATTAAATACATCTATATTCCATTAAATAGTATTTTTTTTAAATATATATAATGCACTGTACTGTTGTACATTAGAACATATATTTTACTATTGTAATTCTAAGTGATGTTTCAATGATTCTCAAACCTTAATCTTAGTCTTAAAATATCTACTTCTTTCTGCATTTATTAATATTAAAACAAATTAAAATAGCCAACGGCACGCGGTGTTCCCAGGCGGTCACCCCCGTCCAAGTACTACACCGCGCCCGATGTTGCTTAACTTCTGTGATCGGACGAGAACCGGTGTATTCAACGTGGTAGGTATGGTCGTTGGCGAGAGTTGTTCTATATTTTGCGTACCCTATGCAATCTCGACGTTGACCAAAAACGAGATGTTATTAAAAATAGGTTTTAATTGAATTTATATCTTTACGAATAAGTTGATACCCGTCATGGCATGTCGAATACTGAAAATCTATCATAGAAAAATAATATACCGGCCAAATGACTTTATAAATATAAAATTCGATTCCAAATTATTATAATTAAATACAATCATTGAACGGATCGAATGTATTAATAAACGAAACTAAAAGTATGTACACCACATTGCAACTAAAACAAATCATATAAATAGGATGATGTACACTACACACCAAATATATAACTACGAACAAAGCACTACTTTAGACGTCTAAACGCTAACTGTAATAATAATAATACAATTTTAATATAAACCGTACATACAATATTTGTGCTAAGTAACTGTCAAATAGTTATTCTGCATATTGTCGTAGCCTTTATTTGCTATTTACTACTTGCAGGCGCCGCGCAACCAAAACAACTGCTATTAAATACATCTATATTGCATTAAATAGTATTTTTTTTAAATATATATAATGCACTGTACTGTTGTACATTAGAACATATATTTTACTATTGTAATTCTAAGTGATGTTTCAATGATTCTCAAACCTTAATCTTAGTCTTAAAATATCTACTTCTTTCTGCATTTATTAATATTAAAACAAATTAAAATAGCCAACGGCACGCGGTGTTCCCAGGCGGTCACCCCGTCCAAGTACTACACCGCGCCCGATGTTGCTTAACTTCTGTGATCGGACGAGAACCGGTGTATTCAACGTGGTAGGTATGGTCGTTGGCGAGTTGTTCTATATTTTGCGTACCCTATGCAATCTCGACGTTGACCAAAAACGAGATGTTATTAAAATAGGTTTTAATTGAATTTATATCTTTACGAATAAGTTGATACCCGTCATGGCATGTCGAATACTGAAAATCTATCATAGAAAAATAATATACCGGCCAAATGACTTTATAAATATAAAATTCGA
>JAGSMU010000377.1:0-34386 GCA_029286865.1 Teinopalpus imperialis | reverse complement strand
TTCCAAATTATTAAAATATCTACTTCTTTCTGCATTTATTAATATTAAAACAAATTAAAATAGCCAACGGCACGCGGTGTTCCCAGGCGGTCACCCCCTCCAAGTACTACACCGCGCCCGATGTTGATTAACTTCTGTGATCGGACGAGAACCGGTGTATTCAACGTGGTAGGTATGGTCGTTGGCGAGTTGTTCTATATTTTGCGTACCCTATGCAATCTCGACGTTGACCAAAACGAGATGTTATTAAAAATTGGTTTTAATTGAATTTATATCTTTACGAATAAGTTGATACCCGTCATGGCATGTCGAATACTGAAAATCTATCATAGAAAAATAATATACCGGCCAAATGACTTTATAAATATAAAATTCGATTCCAAATTATTATAATTAAATACCAGGTTAAGGATAGCATACAATGTCACACTCGAACCACCGGAAAGGTGATCATAGCTGCCATTGCACTGTTCGACGACACTACTGATATCACCAGTGCCCTGACCTCACAACTGAGAACATAGTTGTTGCCAAACTGGAGAACAGGGGCCTGGGAGATAGGAGCGGTGTCGGTGTACCTGGAGGGTGATAAGCCCATTGATCCATACCTGGACTCCATTAAAGCGGCTGGAGGTTTGGGACTGGAAGCGTGATACTGGGTGGAGACGTGAACGCGGAATACGTGGTGGGGAAGCCGGGAAGTGGACAATAGGGTTAGGAGGTAGCGGGCCACATTGACGAACTGGAGCTCCATATACTCTAACCAAGGACTGAGCCTACTTTGATACTCATTGAGGAGGAAAAGGTTCACCAGCTGTGCTGACATAACCACCTGCTCGATGAATCTGTTTGGTAGAGTGGAGAACTGAGAGTCTCAGGAGATGACTAGCTCGACCACAGGGCAATCCTATTCAGCATCAATTTGGTAAAAATCAATAGGGTTAGATATAAAAGGACAACATGACATTTAATAAAGAAGGCAATTGGAGTGAGTTTCGTGAGAAACTCGCCCAAACTTGGAAGGATAAGAACATCACCAAATGGAAATAGAAATTATATCGAAAAGAGAGGAATTAGATAAAGTAGTAGATAATTATTCAGAGAGCATCATGGTGAAACATGTGGAAAGTACAATACCAAATTAGGAAATAAAAGACGAATTGCTGCTCCTGGTGGACCAAAGAGCTATCTAAACTCAAAAGAGTAGTCTCCAGGGTTGAAGCGACGCATATCTTACGCCGCGCCTGTCCGCCGAGAATTGGTTGTCGAGCAATATACGAAAGCAAAAGAACAATACCAGCTGGAGACAAAACGGCTCTCAGACCACTCAGTTGGAAAGAGTTTTGTGGTACGCAAGAGCGGGAATCAATGTGACGGCATTTACAGAGTGATAGGCCGTAATTACTGTAAGACAGGAGACCCCTTAGTGATAGACGGCAGAGTCATGGGAGGGGAAGAGTCAAACAGATCTTGTCTGAGGTGTTTTAATTCGATGACCGAAATGGAGATGACGATGCAGAAACAATAAGCTGACCAGAGAAAGGGCCGAAGTCGTAAATATGAGTATCCATGATGAACTTTGTGATCCACCCTTTACGGAGGAGGAACTAAAGCGGGCAGCGACAAGTTTAACCCAAAAGGCCCCAGGCATCGATATTCACGGCGGATATTTGTGTAGCGGCTATTGCTCTGGACCCGACGCTGTTTCTAACCCTAATAAACAAATGTTTTAGCATTGCCCACTCACTAAGTGGAAGGAAGCCGCTGTAGTGGTGCTGAGGAAGCCGGGTAAAGATGATTGAGCACGCACCCAAAATCTTATAGACCGATTGGGCCATATTGCCTGTTCCAGGTAAGATCTTGAAAAGATGACCATCCGGGATCAGATAGCAACACCGAATCCGGTGATCAGTAAGAGGCAGTATTGGTTTATGCCGCAGCGCAGCACCGAGGACTCTCTATGACATGATGCAGCTTATAAATACGAGTCTTAAAATAAAAATTGACTGTGCTTGTATCACTCTGGACATAGAGGAGCCTTCGATAACGCGTGGTGGCTGGCAATACGCTGTAGGCTGGCAGAGTCAAAGCTCCAGTTAAAATCTGAGGCCTGATAGCCATCTTAAAGATAGGACAGCGTCAGGCGAGGGCAGAGCGCCAGAGAAACCAACAAAGGGTGTGTGCAGGGCCTCTATAGGTGGTCCCATATCTTTGGAACTTGCTATTGAACTTAATTACCGAGAGAAATGGAGCACATGGGGAGTATTGCCAGCGTTCGCCGACGATGTTGTCCTGATATTCTCGGCAACACAGCACTCCGAAGCAGGATGGGCCAATGCCGCCCCGAACATGTTAGGAGATGGGGAGTCAAAAATAAACTCCAATTCGCGCCGCAAAAGACCAAGGCAATCTTAATTACAAATAAATTAAAATATGACTTGCCATCTCTAAGCATGGGTGGGGAAGGAATTGGGCTGTCCCGTGAAGTAAAAAGTACTGGCCTGTGCTGACGATAGATTAACGTTTAACACTCACGAAGACGTGCGCCGTAAGGCACAAAACCTATAACAGTCAACTGTCGAGCTGCAAGAGTTCACTGGGGCCTAAACCTGAGGTGGTACGGTCCATTTACGTTGCCGTGGTAAGCCGACAATAATGTAATACGGCAAGCGCCTGGGCAACGGCAACAAATAAAGTAGAAGAAACAATTCAACGCGCAACGCGGCTTCGTTCAAAAAAATTATTAAGGCACACAGAACTGCTCTGAACTCAGCCTTATTGCTGGCTGACTGTTTCCTGGACTTGAGGATCCAGGAAGCAGCCCTACCTCATGAGATCAAGAAAGCGGTTCTCTCGGCGAGTAGCAGGATCGGGATATGAGACAGGGATAAGTTTTAAAGAGAAACCCACACCCTGCGACCAACTTGGGCTGCAATTCAAATGTCTGGGGATAGTGCACAAGTGTACCAAATACGACAACAACAGCCAGTGATATTCACGGATGGGAGCAAAATTGAAGCAAAAGTCGGCGCGGCGTTATCGACGGTATGACGCCACAGAGATCAAAACCCGGAAATTAAAATTGGAAATAGCGCTCTTTGCACTGTTTACCGGGCAGAATTACTAGCCCTGCTCGAAGCAACGAAGTACACTAGAAGACGCAGCATCAACCTGTAACATCTTATAGTGACCAAGGTCAGCTCTTCAAACTGTGCCACAGGCCGTTTCCTCCATCCCTAGCGGTAAAGCAAGAGAGAACATCACTCGCTGACAATATTAGGTAAAGAAGCAAATCTTTTGGATAAAGGCCCATGCCGGATTGAGGGAAACGAAAGAGCAGATGAGAAAGAGGCAGCGCTGAAACTTAAACGACGATCAGATTCATAAAGTCCCGGTCTCATCTGTCAAACGACAAATCCGTATTTGGAATCGTTTGAGGAATGGAACCGGCGATATAAAGAGGAGAAAACGGGGTCCACAACAAAGATCTTTTTTCCAGACGCACCGAAGCGTACCCTGTAGTTAGACGCTACACGGAACTCCTCTGACAACACAAGTGATGACAGGGCACGGCGGGTTCTCCGAGTACTTGCACAGATCTTGCAAGGAGAGTTAGCAAGTGCCTGTGACGAAGAGAAGGTGCGTGATCCACCTTATCACAGAATGTCCCATGTACAGCAGAGAGAGAATGGATATGGAGATAGAACTAGATATAAAAATTTCGTATAAATAATATACAAAATTTTAGGAAATAAGGAATCTAGGGATAAATTTATTAGTTTCTGTAAATATATAGCCAGCAAGGTAATAAGTAAGAACAAATAAGGTGTGTAAAACAATGGAGACAGATATATTATATACTGTATTCTACTATGTTTATTTCTACATACATTAAGTTTATATATATACATATGAAGAAGTACAATTAATAAATTAAAAAAAAAAAAAAAAAAAAAAAAAAAAAATGCAAATAAAAAATAATAGAAATAGAATAATAGTAAATATATAGTTATAACATATAGATATAAGGTTTAAAAGATGTAGATTATATGATAGGTACATAGATAATAAGGTGCATACTGTAAATGAAAAGTAAAAAGATATTATATAAAAGGCACAATGAAGAAACGTATATTTTAAAGATGATTAAAAATAAAATTATATACACAGATAATAAACATTTATTAAATGCGACAAAAAAAGTCCTGAGTACTCATGTCAGGGAATATATTAGCGAGACCCTCAGAAATGGGGGTCATTATAAAAAAAAAAAAAAAAAAAAAAAACCTAACCTAACCTAACCTAATCCTAACCTAACCTAACCTAACCTTAACCTAACCTAACCTAATCCTAACCTAACCTAACCTAACCTAACCTAACCTAACTCTAACCTAACCTAACTCTTAACCTAACCTTAACCTTAACCTAACTCTAACCTAACCTTAACCTTAACCTAACCTAATCCTAACCTAACCTAACCGCCAATATCTTCGTGGTATAACGCCTAGTGTATGTCAAGTTTGTGTCTTAAAGTAGTATTTGAGTAGTTAAATCATTTAAAGTCTTCTTGCGCCGCTTTCAGGCCATTTTTCTCGTTTTTATCAGTTTTTTAAGTTTTCTTAGTTACGTAATTATATTAGATTTATAAAATTTTTATTTTCGTTAGTTTTCGTGTTGTTTTTGCTCCCGATCGGTAGGTCCCTGTCCACAACCGACGAATCAGCCGAAACCTGAACAGAAACGCACAAAATTAGGAAAAATCACAAATTTATAGCAAACCGAGGTGTAGTGGTGAAGTCCTATTTTAAAGGAATTTGCCAATATCTTCGTGGTATAACGCCTAGTGTATGTCAAGTTTGTGTCTTAAAGCAGTATTTGAGTAGTTAAATCATTTAAAGTCTCTTGCGCCGCTTTCAGGCCATTTTTCTCGTTTTTATCAGTTTTTAAGTTTTCTTAGTTACGTAATTATATTAGATTTATAAAATTTTATTTTCGTTAGTTTTCGTGTTGTTTTTGCTCCTGATCGGTAGGTGGTCCCTGTCCACAACCGACGAATCAGCCGAAACCCGGAACAGAAACGCACAAAATTAGGAAAAATCACAAATTTATAGCAAACCGAGGTGTAGTGGTGAAGTCCTATTTTAAAGGAATTTGCCAATATCTTCGTGGTATAACGCCTAGTGTATGTCAAGTTTGTGTCTTAAAGTAGTATTTGAGTAGTTAAATCATTTAAAGTCTTCTTGCGCCGCTTTCAGGCCATTTTTCTCGTTTTTATCAGTTTTTTAAGTTTTCTTAGTTACGTAATTATATTAGATTTATAAAATTTTTATTTTCGTTAGTTTTCGTGTTGTTTTTGCTCCTGATCGGTAGGTCCCTGTCCACAACCGACGAATCAGCCGTAACCTGGAACAGAAACGCACAAAATTAGGAAAAATCACAAATTTATAGCAAACCGAGGTGTAGTGGTGAAGTCCTATTTTAAAGGAATTTGCCAATATCTTCGTGGTATAACGCCTAGTGTATGTCAAGTTTGTGTCTTAAAGCAGTATTTGAGTAGTTAAATCATTTAAAGTCTCTTGCGCCGCTTTCAGGCCATTTTTCTCGTTTTTATCAGTTTTTAAGTTTTCTTAGTTACGTAATTATATTAGATTTATAAAATTTTTATTTTCGTTAGTTTTCGTGTTGTTTTTGCTCCTGATCGGTAGGTCCCTGTCCACAACCGACGAATCAGCCGAAACCTGGAACAGAAACGCACAAAATTAGGAAAAATCACAAATTTATAGCAAACCGGAGGTGTAGTGGTGAAGTCCCATTTTAAAGGAATTTGCCAATATCTTCGTGGTATAACGCCTAGTGTACGTCAAGTTTGTGTCTTAAAGTAGTATTTGAGTAGTTAAATCATTTAAAGTCTTCTTGCGCCGCTTCAGGCCATTTTTCTCGTTTTATCAGTTTTTAAGTTTTCTTAGTTACGTAATTATATTAGATTTATAAAATTTTTATTTTCGTTAGTTTTCGTGTTGTTTTTGCTCCCGATCGGTGGTCCCTGTCCACAACCGACGAATCAGCCGAAACCTGAACAGAAACGCACAAAATTAGAAAAAATCACAAATTTATAGCAAACCGAGGTGTAGTGGTGAAGTCCCATTTTAAAGGAATTTGCCAATATCTTCGTGGTATAACGCCTAGTGTATGTCAAGTTTCAGGTCTTAAAGTAGCATTTGAGAAGTTAACCATTTAAAGTCTTCTTGCGCCGCTTCAGGCCATTTTTCGTTTTTATCAGTTTTTAAGTTTTCTTAGTTACGTAATTATATTAGATTTATAAAATTTTTATTTTCGTTAGTTTTCGTGTTGTTTTTGCTCCCGATCGGTAGGTCCCCGTCCACAACCGGACGAATCAGCCGAAACCTGGAACAGAAACGCACAAAATTAGGAAAAATCACAAATTTATAGCAAACCGAGGTGTAGTGGTGAAGTCCTATTTTAAAGGAATTTGCCAATATCTTCGTGGTATAACGCCTAGTGTATGTCAAGTTTGTGTCTTAAAGTAGTATTTGAGTAGTTAAATCATTTAAAGTCTTCTTGCGCCGCTTTCAGGCCATTTTTCTCGTTTTATCAGTTTTTAAGTTTTCTTAGTTACGTAATTATATTAGATTTATAAAATTTTTATTTTCGTTAGTTTTCGTGTTGTTTTGCTCCTGATCGGTAGGTCCCTGTCCACAACCGACGAATCAGCCGAAACCTGAACAGAAACGCACAAAATTAGGAAAAATCACAAATTTATAGCAAACCGAGGTGTAGTGGTGAAGTCCTATTTTAAAGGAATTTGCCAATATCTTCGTGGTATAACGCCTAGTGTATGTCAAGTTTGTGTCTTAAAGTAGTATTTGAGAAGTTAACCATTTAAAGTCTTCCTTTGCGCCGCTTTCAGGCCATTTTTCTCGTTTTTATCAGTTTTTAAGTTTTCTTAGTTACGTAATTATATTAGATTTATAAAATTTTTATTTTCGTTAGTTTTCGTGTTGTTTTGCTCCTGATCGGTAGGTCCCTGTCCACAACCGGACGAATCAGCTGAAACCTGGAACAGAAACGCACTAAATTAGGAAAAAATCACAAATTTATAGCAAAACCGAGGTGTAGTGGTGAAGTCCTATTTTAAAGGAATTTGCCAATATCTTCGTGGTATAACGCCTAGTGTATGTCAAGTTTGTGTCTTAAAGTAGTATTTGAGTAGTTAACCATTTAAAGTCTCTTGCGCCGCTTTCAGGCCATTTTTCTCGTTTTATCAGTTTTTAAGTTTCTTTAGTTACGTAATTATATTAGATTTATAAAGTTTTATTTTCGTTAGTTTTCGTGTTGTTTTGCTCCCGATCGGTAGGTCCCTGTCCACAACCGACGAATCAGCCGAAACCTGGAACAGAAACGCACTAAATTAGGAAAAATCGCCCGCCCACCCTCCCAGTCTTCATTACTTAGGTAGATTTCTACCCAGCCATAAAAATCATAAAAATATTAAATTCATATTTGACTGAAAAATGATCGGAATACGCACACCAACAAAAAAGGCCACCAAAGCCGCAAGCGAGGACCTTCCGAAGGCAACATCTGTGAGCGTCACAGAAGACTTACTCATGTCGAGTCCCCTAGAAGCAGAGGTCATCCCCTCCACGAGCACACCAGTGGTGAGCAGTGAAGTGGCAGTGCAGGTGCTCCTCCAAGCTCTAGAGGGTCGTTGTCAAGGTCAGCTGTTAACGATGGGTCTCTGGTTGAACAGAAACAATCAGGCAAGACTGGCACACTGGCGGTCCGCCAAAAACAGAAGGTAGCGACCTCTCAGGATGCAAAAGAAAAGGACCGCAGGCCATCAGCCTCGGAAGAGGCGCAAAAGACGGAGGTGACCAAATATGCGGATCGCTTAACAGAGGCTCGAGCCTGCCTCCACAAAGCTGCTGAATTTGAACAATTCAAGAAATCTGAGGACTGATATAAAGACGGAGGTCACTCAGGCAATAGAGAGGCTCTATCAGCTGGTCAAGGAGGCAGAAAAGATAGGAGTCCAGGGACAGAAAGGAAGGAAAAGGAGATAGAAAAGAAGACGAAAGATCCAGAAGGGGAAAGGGAGAAAAGAAAAGAAGAAACTGAAAACATATTTTTAAGAAAGCTAGAGGAACATGGAAAGCTACTAGAAGAAAATAAAAGAGAAATGGAAAAACTAAAGGAAGAGTTAAAGAAACAGGAAATTAGACAAGATAAAGTGTCGTACGCAAGTATGGCGGCGAGACCAGATTTCGCCACCAGAGAACATGGCCATGCACTGGTGGCGATCACATCCACGGATGAAAGAGAAACAGGAGATCAGGTGATTGTCAAGATAAGAAAGGCAATAAATGCCACAGAAGAAGGTCTTAGGATAGACAAAATAAGGAAAGCGAAGGACAGGAAGGTGATAGTGGGCTGTAGAACGCAAGAAGAGGTGAACAAAGTGAAAGATAGAATAAAGAAAGCCGGAGCAAACTTAAACGTAGATGACGTCAAAATAAAGATCCGTTGGTGATACTGAAAGACGTAATGCAGTACAACACCGACGATGACGTAGTGAAGGCTATTAAAGGCCAAAATAAACATCTCTTTAAAGACGTCAGTGGGGAAGATTTACGAATGGAGGTCAAATATAGGAAAAGACCAGGAATCCGCTCACAGCACACATAGTCATGAAGGTTTCCCCACGGCTTTGGAACTGCCTAACAGAGGCAGGAGTGGTGCACGTGGACCTACAGCGGATAAGGGTGTCGGATCAATCTCCCCTTATTCAGTGCTCCAGATGTTTGGGGTATGGACACAGCAAAAGGCTATGCACTGAGACGGCAGACGTCTGTAGCCACTGCGGGGGCCCACACCTTAGAGCGGAGTGCACTGCCTGGCTTTCCGGGGAGGTACCGACATGTCGGAATTGCTCAAAAGCAAAATGGAGAAAACGGGCCACAACACGTTCAGCATGGAGTGTCCGGTGAGAAAGAGGTGGGAGACCTGGCTAGATCAACGGTAGCGTATTGCTAAGGGCGTTCAAGGGTAGGTAGCACTCCAAACACCAGCAACCACCGGTATCACGTGGTCCAGGCAAACCTTCAAAGGAGTGAACTCGCCACGGCCGAATTAATCATCGAGGCAGCTAGGCGTAAAATAACGTTCGCCATAGTCCAGGAACCCTATATCGGGCGGATCGGGGAGATGCGACACTACCAGGGCATTAAGAATAGTACAATGTCACACTCGAACCACCGGAAAGGTGATCAAGGCTGCCATTGTACTGTCTGACGACACCATTGACATCACTCAGTGCCCTGACCTCACAACTGGAGAACATAGTTGCTGCCAAATTGAGAACAGGGCCTGGGAGATAGGAGTGGTGTCGGTGTACCTGAGGGTGATAAGCCCATTGATCCATACCTGGACTCTATTAAAGCGGCCGTGGAGGGTTTGGGGACTGGAAGCGTGATACTGGGTGGAGACGTGAACGCGTGGAATACGTGGTGGGGAAGCCGGGAAGTGGACAATAGGGGGTTAGAGGTAGCGGCCACATTGGATGAACTGAGCTCCATATACTTAACCAAGGACTGAGCCTACTTTTGATACCATTAGAGGAGGAAAAGGTTCACCAGCTGCGTTGATATAACCACCTGCCTGACGAATCTGCTTTGGTAGAGTGGAGAACTGGAGAGTCTCAGGAGAGATGACTAGCTCGACCACAGGGCAATCCTATTCAGCATCAATTTGGAAAATCAATAGGTTAGATATAAAAGGACAACAAGGACATTTAATACAAAGAAGGCAATTGGAGTGAGTTTCGTGAGAAACTCGCCCAAACTTGGAAGGATAAGAACATCACTAAAATGGAAATAGAAATTATATCGAAAAGAGAGGAATTAGATAAAGTAGTAGATAATTATTCAGAGAGCATCATAGAAACATGTGAAAGTACAATACCAAAATTAGGAAATAAAAGACGAATTGGGCTGCCCTGGTGGACCAAAGAGCTATCTAAACTCAAAAGAGTAGTCTCCAGGTTGAAGCGACGTATATCTTACGCCGCGCCTGTCCGCCGAGAATTGGCTGTCGAGCAATATACGAAAGCAAAGAACAATACCAGTTGGAGACAAAACGGCTCAGACCACTAGTTGGAAAGAGTTTTGTGGTACGCAAGAGCGGGAATCAATGTGGGACGGCATTTACAGAGTGATAGGCCGTACTACAGTAAGACAGGAGGATACCCCTTAGTGATAGACGGTAGAGTCATGGAGGGGAAGAGTCAGCCAGATCTTGTCTGAGGTGTTTTACCCTGATGACCGAAATGGAGATGACGATGCAGAACACAAGCTGACCAGAGAAAGGGCCGAAGTCGTGGGGCCATGAGTATCCATGATGAACTTTGTGATCCACCCTTTACGGAGGAGGAACTAAAGGGCAGCGACAAGTTTTAACCCAAAAAGGCCCCAGGCATCGATGGTCTCACGGCGGATATTTGTGTAGCGGCTATTGCTCTGGACCCGACGCTGTTTCTAACCCTAATAAACAAATGTTTTAGCATTGCCCACTTCCTACTAAGTGGAAGGAAGCCGCTGTAGTGGTGCTGAGGAAGCCGGGTAAAGATGATTACACGCACCCAAAATCTTATAGACCGATTGGGCTATTGCCTGTTCTAGGTAAGATCTTGAAAAGATGACCATCCGGAGGATCAGATGGCACACCGAATCCGTGATCAGCAAGAGGCAGTACGGGTTTATGCCGCAGCGCAGTTATTCTGAGGACTCCTCTATGACATGATGCAGCTTATAAATACGAGTCTTAAAAATAAAAATTGACTGTGCTTGTATCACTTGACATAGAGGAGCCTTCGATAACGCGTGGTGGCCGGCAATACGCTGTAGGCTGGCAGAACAAAGTGCCCAGCAAATCTGAGGCGCCTGATAGACAGCTATCTTAAAGATAGGACAGTGCGTCAGGTATGCAGGGCAGAGGGCCAGAGAAACCAACAAAGGGTGTGTGCAGGGCTCTATAGGTGGTCCCATATTTTGAACTTGCTATTGAATCCACTACTGAGAGAGCTGGAGTACATGGGGAGTATTGCCAGGCGTTCGCCGACGATGTTGTCCTGATATTCTCGGGTAACACAGCACTCGAAGTACAGGAGCGGGCCAATGCCGCCCCTCGAACATGTTAGGAGATGGGGAGTCAAAATAAACTCCACTGGTGCCGCAAAAGACCAAGGCAATCTTAATTACAAATAAATTAAAATATGACTTGCCATCTCTAAGCATGGGTGGGGAAGGAATTGGGCTGTCCCGTGAAGTAAAGTACTGGCCTCACAGTTGACGATAGATTAACGTTTAACACTCACGTGAAGAATGTGTGCCGTAAGGCACAAAACCCATACAGTCAACTGTCGAGAGCTGCAAGAGTTCACTGGGGCCTAAACCTGATGGTACGGTCCATTTACGTTGCCGCAGGAGCCGACACAATGTACGCGGCAAGCGCCTGGGCAACGGCACCGCCAGCAGGTGAAGAAACAATTCAACGCAGTGCAACGCGGCTTCTGTTCAAAAAATTATTAAGGCACACAGAACTGTTTCCTGAACTCAGCCTTATTGTTTGCCGGACTGCTTCCCCTGGACTTGAGGATCCAGGAAGCAGCCCCACTCTATGAGATCAAGAAAGGGTTCTCTGGCGAGTAGTGCAGGATCGGGATATAGAGACAGGGATAAGTTTTAAAGAGAAACCACACCCCGCGGACCAACTTGGGCTGCAATTCATATGTCTGGGGATAGTGCACAAGTGCAAAATTCAACATGACAACAACAGCTTAAAGATATTCACGGATGGGAGCAAAATTGAAGGTAAAGTCGGCGCGGCGTTATCGATTTGGTATGACGCCACAGAGATCAAAACCCGGAAATTAAAATTGGAACAGTTTTGCACTGTTTACCAGGCAGAATTACTAGCCCTGCTCGAAGCAACGAAGTACACACTAGAAGACGCAGCATCAACCTGTAACATCTATAGTGACTCAAGGTCAGCTCTTCAAACTGTTACACAGGCCGTTTCCATCCCCTAGCGGTAAAAGCAAGAGAGAACATCACCAAGCGACAATATTAGGTAAAGAAGTAAATCTTTTTGGATAAAGGCCCATGCCGGATTGGAGGGAAACGAAAGAGCAGACATGCTGGCAAAGAGGCAGCGCTGAAACTTAAACGACGATCAGACTATGATAAAGTCCCGGTCTCATTCGTCAAACGACAAATCCGCTTGGAATCGCTTGAGGAATGGAACCGGCGATATAAAGAGGAGAAAACGGGGTCCACAACAAAGATCTTTTTTCCAGACGCAATCGAAGCGTACCCTGTAGTTAGGACGATACAGATGAACTCTCTGACAACATTGCGATGACAGGGCACGGCGGGTTCTCCGAGTAATTTGCACAGATTCAAGTGCAAGGAGAGCGCTGCGTGCGCCTGTGACGATGAGAAGGTGGAAAGTGTGATCCACCTTATCACAGAATGTCCCATATACAGCAGAGAGCGAATGGATATGGAGATAGAACTAGATATAAAAATTTGTATAAATAATATACATAAAATTTTAGGAAATAAGGAATCTAGGATAAATTTATTAGTTTCTGTAAATATATAGCCCGCAAGGTAATAAGTAAGAACAAATAAGGTGTGTAAACAACACGCAAGTCATATTATATACTGTATTCTACTATGTTTATTTCTACATACATTAAGTTTATATATATACATATGAAGAAGTACAATTAATAAATTAAAATAAATAAATAAAAAAAAAAAAAAAAAAAAAGTAACAAAAATAATAGAAATAGAATAATAGTAAATATATATTTATAATATATAGATATAAGGTTTAAAAGATGTAGATATATGATAGGTACATAGATATTAAGGTCAGATGCAAATTTGTAAATGAAAAGTAAAAAGATATTATATAAAAGGCAATAATGAAGAAACGTATATTTTAAAGATGATTAAAAATAAAATTATATACACAGATAATAAACATTTATTAAATGCACACAAAAGTCCCTGAGTACTCAAGTGTCAGGGGAATATATTAGCGAGACCCTCAGAAATGGGGCCATTATAAAAAAAAAAAAAAAAAAAACCTATCCTAACCTAACTCTAATCCCAACTCTAACCTAACCTAACCTAACCTTAACCTAACCTAACCTAACCTAACTCAACTCTAACCTAACCTAACCTAACCTAACCTAACCTAACCTAACCTTAACCTAACCTAACCTAATCCCAACCTAACCTAACTCAATCCTAACCCAGTCGCGTGCCGACGTCCGACCCGTGCGCATCGCTCTCTGGAGGCTCCGTGTTCTAAAAATCTAATAAAATAGTCAAAGTGTTCAAAATATAGTGTGTTATATATCAAAAGACGCGGAAAATTACGCTGAACAGCGTACTTCTTTGAAGAGCCTGGTGAGCTGCTCCTTTCAGCCATGACCGATTTTCCTGAGAAAGGTGTTACTTTACTTTACTTTTACTGAAAGACTTTTAAACGAAAAACAGGTTATGTTCGATTCTTATCCGGTGCTGTGCGGGTGTTTTCTTTATTTGTGCTGATAGATCATCACCCCAGCTCTAATTAGGACCCATCAACATCCACCCGACACAAAAAACCGCGGATTTTAGCAACAGTTATAAGGACTCAAAAATGATCGGAATACGCACACTAACGAAAAAGACAAACAAAACCGTAATACGTGAGGACCTTCCGAATGCAACACCTGGATGCGCGAACGAAGACACAGACAAAATGTCAAACGTCTTAGAGGTGGATGTTGTTCCCACGATCAGCACTCCTGGTGGTCTCTAGCGATAGCAGCACAGGTTCGCCTCCGATTAATTCAGACGACCGGTTTCACAGCCCGCACTTAGTGATGCTCTCTGGACGAACCTAAACTCCTCAGGAAATCTAGTATTACTGACGGTTCGCCAGAAACAGAGGATAGCGCACCTTCCCAGGAAGGCAAAAGGCCCGCAAACCATCAAAGGAGGGCACAGAGAAAACACAGACGACTAAGTATGGACCGTTTAACAGAGGGTACGGCCTGTTTCCATAAGGCCAAGCTGAACTTGAACAACTTCTAGAAACCTGAGGACAGACATAAAATGGAAGTCACCAGGCTATAGAGAGGCTCTATCAGCCGGTCAAGGAGGCAGAGAAAGATAGGAGTACAGGGACAGATAACAGATAAGGAGAAGAAGGCGATAGAACCGAACAGGACACGAGACAAGAAAAGAAGAAGTAGAAAAGCACATTTTTAAGAAAGTTAGAGGAAATACTGGAAAGCTTCTAGAAGAAAACAAAAAGGAAATGGAAAAACTAACGGAAGAGTTAAAAAGACAAGAAATTAGAAGAAAAAGATCGTACGCAAGTGTGGCAGCCAAACCACAGACGAGATCACTTCCAGAGAATACGGCAGTACACCCCTGTGGTGATCACCTAACGATGAAAAAGGAAACGAGACCAGGTGATGGATAAAATAAGAAAGGTGGTTAATGCCAAAGAAGAGGGATTAAAGATAGGACAAAAATTAGAAAAGCAAGAGATAGAAAAGTACATTGGGTTGCAAATGCTCAAGCACGAAATTAAGAAAATAAAAGAAAAAAATACAAAAGGAACAAGCTTAAAAGTCGAGGAAATCAAAAATAAAGATCCATTAATCATATTACGTGACGTGATGCAATACAACAGTGATGAGGAAATTATATGAGCGTTAAAGGTGCAAAACAGGCATCTCTTTGAAAGATATAGGAAAAGACAATGACAGGATGGAAGTCAAATACAGGAAGAGGACTAGGAATCCGCCTACATCGCACGTAGTCTTGAGGGTTTCTCCGCCGATATGGACCAGTCTTTACTCAAGTGGGTATTGTACATGCAGATCTCCAGAGTAAGAGTGAGGATCAATCACCGCTCATACAGTGCTCACGATGCCTGGGGCATGGACACAGCAAGCGGTATGCACGGAGACGACAGATGTGTGCAGTCACTGCGGAGGTCCACACTCAGAGCAGAGTGCACTGGAAATGCTCTCTGGAGAGATACCATCGTGCTGTAACTGCTCGAAGGCAGGACTGGACAGGAGAAACCACAATGCATTCAGTTCGGACTGCCCTGTCAGAAGGAAATGGAGACTAGCGAGGTCCACCATAGCCTACTGCTAAGGGCGTCCCTACTGCAATAGCGATCAGGCCACCAATATCGCGTCATCCAAGCCAACATGCAGAGGAGCCGAACTGCGACAGCAGAGCTCATGACCGAGGCGGTCACTCGCAAGCTGACCTTGCAATGGTGCAAGAGCCTTGGCATCGGGAGGATAGGGAGAGGAAACAATATCGAGGAGTACGGACAATACAATGCGCGAGGAGCCCTAACTCCGAGCGGGTTATCAAAGCCGCCATTGTAGTTCGATGTACTATCCAGATCACCCATGTCCCGGACTTGACAACCGAGAATATCGCAGCTGCCAAGTTGAGGATTGGGGTCTGGGATCGGGTAGTCCGTATACCTTGAGGGTGATACCTATCGCCCCTATCTTAACGACATCACGGCCGCGGTAGTAGGGTATGGGCACCAGAGACGTGATATTGGGTGGGATGTCAACGCATGGAACTCTTGGTGGGGAAGTCGAAAGACGGACAAGAGAGGAACAGAGGTGGCTTTAATGCTCGACGAGCTTGAGCTCCACCTTACTCAACAGGGAACCGAGCCCACTTTCTCGACACCATCAGGGCGCAGAAGATTTACCAGCTATGTGACGTGACAGTTGCTCGACCCTTCTAGAGGATCGATGGCTGGCGCCTGAAGATGGAGGACAAACTCCGACCACAGGGCCATCCTATTTGGAAATTAATATACACAACACAGAACCAGAATTAAAGAACACGACAAGAAAATACACACCAGAAAAGTTAAGAATTGGAGCGAGTCTCCAAGGGAATCCCCGCCCACCTTTGGCAAAACAACGAAATAAATATAAATCCAAAAATAGAAGAAATTAAAAATAACAGAAGATTTGGAACAAATAATAACAAAACTAACAAGCACCATACAGGAAACGTGAAAACACTTAAAAAGCCAGCAGTAAGAAATTTATAGGATTGCCCTGGTGGACGGTGGAACTCACTAACCTCAAAAAAAGAAAACCGCGAAAAAGCGCAGACCCTTTGCGCCGCAACTGATCCGCCGCCGAGAGTGGGTTGTCGAGCAGTACCTTTGAGGCCAAGGAAAACTATTTCCTTGAAGCGCAAAGAAAGCGCAAACCGCCATTGAGGGCCTCCTGGCCAGCAAGATAGGAGTCGATGTGGGACGGTATATACCGGGTGATTAGACGTACAGCGGTGAGACAAGAGGACGTTCCTGGTACGAAATGGAGAAAGTACTGGGAGGGCAGGAGTCGGCCAAATTGCTGGCGGATACGTTCTATCCAGAGATAATCCCCGCCAACGACGACGTGAACACAAGTAAGAGAAATTGCAGATACAACAAATGAGGGCTGCGCGGGATACCTTATGCAACCCACCATTCACCAAGAGCGAACTGCTGTGGGCCGCGTCGTCGTTCAATCCAAAAGGCGCCTGAATGGACGGCCTTACCTCCGACATCTGCTGTAATGGCAATCACACTGACCCTGACCTGTTCCTCGCACTTGGCGAACAAGTGCCTAAGTCTTTCACTTCCCGCAAGGTGGAAGGAAGCTGTGGTAGTAGCCATACGGAAGCCGGTGCGACACATACGCGGACCCTAAGTCCTACAGACCCATAGGTCTCTTTGCCGGTACTGGGTAAGATCTGCGAAAAGATGGTTGTCCAGAGAATCAGGTGGCACATAGTGCCCCAGATCAGTGACAGCCAGTACGGCTTCATGCCGCAACGTAGTGCCGAAGACTCCCTGTGCCATGATGGGACACCTAAATGATCGGCTTCGTAAGAAAAAGCTCATTGTTTTGCGCCGCTGGACATAGAGGAGCATCTGATAATGCGGTGGCCCGCGATCAGACTCAGACTGGCGGAGACCGGATGCCCGGTGGACCTGGAGGCGCCTAATTGATGTTATCTTAGCGATCGATCAGTGCGCGTCGGGTTCGCCGGTGCGGAATGGTCAAGCGTACGACAAAGGGTGCAAGGATCCATTGGGGGTCCTACGCTGTGGAACCTGCTGCTTAACTCTTCTGGGAAGAATTGGGGCGAGGGGGTATACTCGTCAGGCCTTTGCTGATGACGTGGTTTTGATTATCTCGGGGACAATGCACTAGAAGTGCAACGGAGAGCCGAACCGGTACTGATTATGTCTGGGGGTGGGGGTCAAAATAAGCTAAACTTCGCAGCACAAAACTAAGGCTATGGCAGTGACGAGGAAGCCGAAGTTTGACTCACCACTCCTGACCATGGGCGGTGCGGAGGATCGAGCTTCCAAGAACATCAAGATACTCGGCCCACAGTGGACGACGGACTCACGTTCAACGCGCACATTGCAAATGCAGGTCGGAAGGCGCAGAGTCTGTAATGTCCAACTGTCGATGGGCCGCTAAGGTCCAATGGGGATTGAACCTCGAGGTGGTTAGAACCATTTATACGGCGGTGGTGGAGCCGACGATCATGTACGCTGCGGGCGCATGGGCGCCGGCGATACCTGTGCTGGGTCCGCCAGAAAGCAGCTGACCTCGTGCAGAGAGGGTTTGTCCAGAAGATTGTAAAATCGTATAGACCGTCTCCCCTGCATTCAGCTCCCTGCTGCTAGCCGGATTGCTTCCCCCGGATATAAGGATCAGAGCCTCTCAGCCAAGCAAAGAGGCATATCGCGGCGAGTGGTAGGGACAGGGATATGGAGATTCAGGACTCTACGCCGAGATGCTACATCCTGCCGAAAGGCTGGAGCTGGACTTCACCTGCATGGGGACGGTGTGGATTTGCCTACGCAAGACGAGAGCTACCGTCCGAATTTACACCGACGGTAGTAAAATCGAGGGAAAGTCGAGCGGCACTATCCATCGATAGGCGCGGCCGAGAAGAGTACCCGAAAACTCAAGCTGGGTGATTACCAACCGTCTACCAGGCGGAATTGCTGGCAATCAGTGAAGCCACCGAGGGCACTACGGCACCTGCACGGAACTCAGGGTCTATTGGTGACTCCAGGTCCGCCCTCCAAACGGTTATTAACTCCGATTCTGCATCCTCGCGGTGAAAGCACGACAAAACATCTGTACATTGCGGGGACGTGGGAAGAACATCTCCTAACATGGGTGAAAGCCCACGCAGGTTTGGAGGGGAACGAGGGCGTAATAACCTGCAAAGGAGGCTGCAATTAAGACCAAGAGGACCCTGACTGATGATCGATGCCCTGTCTCGTCTGTCAAGCGACAAATCCGTTTGGAGTCGGTTGATGAGTGGAACAGGAGGTAATGAGAGGGTAACACGGTTTCCGTCACCAAAGCCTTCTTCCGACGCGCCAGAAGCCTTCAGCGTAATTAAAACCTGGAGATGGACGCCTGTCTGCAGGTGTTCACGGGCCACGGCGGTTTCTCCGAATACCGAAACCGCTTCAGGGTAAAGAGAGCCCGTCGTGTGTCTGTGACGACACCATCAAGGAGGATATCTTGCACCTCATAACGGAGAGTGTCCTGTCAACGAGGGGAGAGGCTCAATGTTGAGAGCTACACAGGTTTAAAAGTAACAATAAATAACTCTGGCTAGTCCTTATCAGTAGCAGAGGATTTTAATAGAAATTCCTGCATTTCTGCAAGCGTGTGGCGGATGAAAGCTATACACAAAATAAAACAAAATGAATGTATGAGGATGTTAGGTATGTGTGTGAATAATTAGTTATATATACTACATAGTAACTAAATTTAGAACTATATATATATTAAGTTTGACTAAGAAGAAATATATATAAGAATAGAATGATGTATACAGAGACAAGACTGACTAAAAAAAATAGTGTAAGTGGATAATGTTAGAAAAGAACAAAAGTCCCTGAGTTATCAACAAGTGTCAGGGTAATATACGGGCACCCCAGAAATGAGGTGGGTCTAAAAAAAAAAAAAAAAAAAAAAAAAAAAAAAAAAAAAAAAAAACCTAACCTAACCTAACCTAACCTAACCTAACCTAAATCAACCTAACCTAACCTAACCTAACCTTAACTCTAACCTAACCTTAACCTAACCTAACCTAACCTAACCGAAAGATATAGGAAAAGACAAATTTTACAGGATGGAAGTCAAATACAGAAGAGGACTAGAATCCGCTCACATCGCACGTAGTCTTGAGGGTTTCTCCGCCGAGGCGGGACCAGTCTTACTCAAGGGTATTGTACATGTAGATCTCCAGAGAGTAAGAGTGAGGATCAATCACCGCTCATACAGTGCTCACGATGCCTGGGGTATGGACACGCAAGCGGGTATGCACGGAGACGACAGATGTGTGCAGTCACTGCGGAGGTCCACCTCAGAGCAGAGTGCACTGAAATGCTCTGGAGATACTCATCGTGCTGTAACTGCTCGAAGGACTGGACAGGAGAAACCAATGCATTCACCCGGACTGCCCGTCAGCTGAAATGGGAGATTAATTAGCGAGGTCCACCATAGCCTACTGCTAAGGGCGTCCCTATCAGGCCATTACCAGCGATCAGGTGTATTACCAATATCGCGTCATCCAAGCCAACATGCAGAGAGCGAAACTGCGACAGCAGAGCTCATGACCGAGGCGGTTACCGTTGACCTGGCAAATGGTGCAAGAGCCTATGTCGGGAGGATAGGGGAGATGAAACAATATCGAGGAGTACGGACAATACGCGCGAGGAGTCTAACTCCGAGCGGGTTATCGTGCCGCCATTGTAGTGTTCGATGGAGCTATCCAGATCACCTAGTGTCCTGACTTGACAACTGAGAATATCGCAGCTGCTGCTGAGGATTGGGGTCTGGGAGGTCGGGGTAGTTCCGCATACCTTGAGGGTGATAAGCCTATCGCCCCCATCTAACGACATCACGGCCGCGGTAGTAGGTATGGGCACCAGAGACGTGATATTGGGTGGGGATGTGAAACGTACGGGAACTCTGGTGGGGAAGTCGAAAGACGGACAAGAGAGGAACAGAGGTGGCTTTAATGCTCGACGAGCTTGAGCTCCACCTACTCAACAGGGGAACCGGAGCCCACTTTCGACACCATCAGGGGCGGCGAAGATTTAATGCCATGTGGACGTGACAGCTTGTCACCGGCGACCCTTCTAGGATCGATGGCTGGCGCCTGGAAGATGGAGTGACAACCCGACCACAGGGCCATCCTATTTGAAACTAATATACACAACAATAGAACCAGAATTAAAGAACACGACAAGAAATACACACCAGGAAAGAACTGGAGCGTTCCGTAAGGAACTCGCCCAATTTTGGCAAAGAACGAAATAAATATAACCAAAATAGAAGAAATTAAAATACAGAAGATTTGGAACAACACAACAAAACCAATACACCATACAGGAAACGTGAAAACACTTAAAAAAGTCAGCAGTAAGAAATTTATACTGCCTCTGGTGGACGGTGAACTCACTAACCTCAAAAAGAGGTCCTGCGGAAAAGCGCAGAATCTCTTGCGCTGCACCGATCTGCCGAGAGGTTGTCGAGCAGCATCTTGAGGCCAAGGAAAACTATTTCCTTTGAAGTAAAGAAAGCGCAAACCGCCAGCTGGAAGGCCTTCTGCGGCCAGCAAGATAGGAGTCGTGGATGGGACGGTATATACCGGGTGATTAGACGTACAGCGGTGAGACAAGAGTGACGTTCCTTCGGTACGAAATGGAGTAGTACTCGGGAGGGCAGAGTCGGGCTAAATTCGCTGGCGGATACGTTCTATCCAGAGGATAATCCCGCCAACGACGACGTGGAACACAAGGCAGAGAAATTGCAGATACAATAAATGAGGCTGGTGCGATGACTCCGCGCAACCCACCATTCACCAAGAGCGAACTGCTGTGGGCCGCGTCGTCGTTCAATCCAAAAGGCGCCTGGAATGGACGGCCTTACCTCCGACATCTGCTGTACGGCAATCAAGAATTCGACCCTGACTCGTTCCTCGCACTCCTATGAACAAGTGCCTAAGTCTTTCTTACTTCCCCTGCAAGGTGGAAGGAAGCCAGTAGTCATACGGAAGCCGGGGAAGGACATACGCGGACCCTAAGTCCCGCAGACCCAGGTCTCTTGCCGGTACTGGGTAAGATCTGCGAAAAGATGGTTGTCCAGAGAATCAGGTGGCAATACAGTGCCCCAGATCAGTGACAGCCATAATGGCTTCATGCCGCAACGTAGTACTGAAGACTCCTCTGTGCCATGATGGGACACTCTAATGATCGGCTTCGTGAGAAAAGCTCATTGTTTTGGTGCGTCGCTGGACATAGAGGAGCATTCGATAATGCGTGGTGGCCCGCGATCAGACTCAGACTGGCGGAGACTGGATGCCCGGTGTGGACCTGAGAGGCGCTCTAATTGACAGCTATCTTAGCGATCGATCAGTGCGTCGGGTTGCCGGTGCGGAATGGGTCAAGGTACGACAAAGGGTGCGTAAGGATTCATTGGGGTCCTACGCTGTGGAACCTGCTTAACTTCTCTGGAAGAATTGGGGCGAGGGGGTATACTGTCAGGCCTTTGCTGATGACGTGGTTTTGATTATCTCGCATTACCGCACTAGAAGTGCAACGGAGAGCCGAACCGGTACTCGATTATGTTCGGGGTGGGTCGAAAATAAGCTAAACTTCGCAGCCAATACAAAAACTAAGGCTATGGTAGTGACGAGGAAGCTGAAGTTTGACTCACCACCCTGACCATGGGCGGTGGAGGATCGAGCTCTCCAAGAACATCAAGATACTCGGCCTCACAGCGGGACGATTTGACTACTGTTCAACGCGCACATTGCAAATGTGCGTCGGAAGGCGCAGAGTCTGTACGTCCAACTGTCGAGGGCCGCTAAGGTCCACGGGGATTGAACCCTCGAGGTGGTTAGGAACCATTTATAATATGGTGGTGGAGCCGACGATCATGTACGCTGCGGGCGCATGGCGTCGGCGACACTAAAAGGTTCGCCAGAAAGCAGCGGACTCCGTGCAGAGAGGGTTTGTCCAGAAGATTGTGAAATCGTATAGGACCGTCTCCCGCATTCAGCCCTGCTGTTGCTAGCCGGATTGCTTCCCCTGATATAAGGATCGAAGCAGCCTCCTCTTTACCAAGTAAAGAGAGGCATATCGCGGCGAGTGGTAGGGGACAGGGATATGGAGATTCAGGACTCTTACGCCGAGATGCCACATCCTGCCGAAAGGCTGAGCTGGATCACCTGCATGGGGACGGTGGATTTGCCTACGCAAGACGAGGCTACCGTCCGAATTTACACCGACGGTAGTAAAATCGAGGGAAAGTCGGAGCGGCACTTATCCATCGGATAGGCGCGGCCGAGAAGAGCACCCGAAAACTCGCTTTCGGGTGATTACTGCACCGGGTTCACCAGGCGGAATTGCTGGCACCAGTGAAGCCACCGAGTGGGCACTACGGCACTTTGCACGGAACTTCAGGGTCTATTGCGACTCCAGGTCCGCCCTCCAAACGGTTATTATTATTAACCTGATTCCCCGTATCCCTCGCGGTGAAAGCACGACAAAACATCTGTACACAGGGGACGTGGAAGAACATCCCAACATGGGTGAAAGCCCACGCAGGTTTGGAGGGGAACGAGAGGGCGGACGAACTTGCAAAGGAGGCTGCAATTAAGACCAAGAGGACTTCGACTACGATCGATGCCCTGTCTCGTCTTCGTCAAGCGACAAATCCGTTTGGAGTCGGTTGATGAATGGAACAGGAGGTATCGAGAGGGTGACATTTGCTTCCGTCACCAAAGCCTTCTTCCCGGACGCGTCAGAAGCCTTCAGCGTAATTAAAACCTGAGATGACGCCGTGCCTGTCTGCGCAGGTTCACGGCCACGGCGGTTTCTCCGAATACTTGAACCGCTTCAGGTGTAAAGAGATTCGTCGTGTGTCTGTGACGACACCATCAAGGAGGATATCTTGCACCTCATAACGGAGTGTCCTGTCAACGCAGGGGAGAGGCTCAATGTTGAGAGCTACACAGGCTTGGCAAGCAACACAAATAACTTGCCAGTCCTTATCAGTAGCAGAGATTTTAGCCAGAAATTCCTGCATTTCTGCAAGCGTGTGGCGATGAAAGCTATACGACAAAATAAAAACAAAATGAATGTATGAGGATGTTAGTATGTGTGTGAATATTTTAGTTATATATACTACATAGTAACTAAATTCTAGAACTATATATATATTAAGTTTGACTAAGAAGAAATATATATAAGAATAGAATACGATGTATACAGAGATAAGACTCGACTAAAAAATAGTGTAAGTGGATAATGTTAGAAAAGAACAAAAAAGTCCCTGAGTTATCATGTCAGGGGTAATACATGCAAGGGCCCCAGAAACGAGGGTCTAAAAAAACCTAACTCAACCTAACTCTAACTGAGCCTTCGACAGCGCGTGGTGGCCATTAAGGCCGATGCAGACTGGCGGAAATCGGTGTCCAGCGAATCTGAGACGCCTTGTTGATAGCTATTCGAGGATAGATCATGTCTCTGCGGTATGCTGGGGCGGAATGTGTCAGGCAGACAACAAAGTGCGTACAAGGATCCATATAGGGGGTCCAATATTCTGGAAATCCTGTTGCTGGATCCATTGTTGAGGAGCTGGAGTGGCAGGGGAGACCTCACCGCCAAGCTTTTGCAGATGATGTGGTCCTAATTTTCCGGGAACACGGCACTAGAAGTGCAGGAGCGGGCCAATGCTGCCCTCGAATGATGTTCGGAAGTGGGGAATCAAAAACAAACTTGAATTTGCACCACATAAGACCCAAGCAATGCTGATCACAAACAAGTTAAAATACGATTCACCACTTCAGTATGGAGGGAACGCATTGAGCTGTCCCGCGACATAAAAAATACTGGCCTCACAGTTGACTGTGGATTAACATTCAATACACATGTCAAGAATGTGTGCCACAAGGTACAAAACCCTATGGTCAGCTGGTGAGAGCTGCAAAGATACAGTGGGTCTGAACCCTGAGATAATTAGACAATCTACATGGCAGTTGTCGAACCAGTGGTGCTATATGCGGCGAGCGCATGGGCTCTGGCAACCAAGAAAGGGAGTGAAGAAACAGCTTCGACATGGTGCAACGCGGCTTCGTGCAGAAGATTATAGTTAGCCTACAAAACAGTCTCGCCAATTCGGCTCCCCACGCTCGCTGGGCTGCTTCCTCTGGATCTGAGGGTGAGGGAAGCAGCCTCCCTTTTACGAAATAAAGAGCGATAATTCCCAGCGGGTAGTGGAGATCGAGATTTGGAGATCAAAGCAGACTATGTGGAGATGCCACATCCCACAGATCATCAGGGGAGTCTGCAATTTGCGTCTGGGATGATTTGCACAGGTGACCAGCTTGAGCATACGTGGTAGTCAAAATATTCACTGACGGGAAGGATAGAGAATAACGTCGGCGCGGCTCTATCAATATGGAGAGACCTGTGAGACGAGTAATTCGAAAAGCTAAAGCTGACACTTCTGCACCGTCTACCAGGCGGAACTGTTGGCTCTGCTTTGAAGCCACCAAATACGTGCTCCAAAATTCTGCACGGAGCTGCAGTATATATCATGACTCCAGGTCTGTCGACAGTAGTCCAGACATCTCCTCTTCATCCTTGCGGTGAGAGCTTGAGAAAACATCACTCAAATCAAAAGCAAGGAAAAGTTTTAAGACTCTACTGGATTACAGTCTACGCAGGGATAGAGGGAAACGAGAGCAGGACCAATCCTGCAAAGAAGCTGCAATGAAAATAAAAAAGAAAGCTGGACAAAGTTGGTCTGATTTTCGTCAAGGACAAACTGAATGGAGTCGCTCGGACGAATGGAATCGGCACGAAGAAGGTGACACAGCATCTACGACCAAACAATTCTTTCCGGATGCCATCAACGCGTATCCCATAGTTCGAAAATAGAATTGACCCAACGGTAGTATTAAATAATGACAGGGCACGGGGTTCTCCGAGTACTTGCACAGGTTCAAATGCAAGAGCCTGCGTTTGTGGCGATGACAAGGTGGAAAAGTGTGATAATCTTTTATCACAGAATGTCCAATATACTGCAGGAAAGAAATGATTTAGAAATACAGCTACAAGTAGAAATAATAACTAAAACAATATACACGAAATTATAAGTTGTAAGGAATCTAGGAATAAGTTTATAAGTTACCGTAAATATATAGCAAAGAAAGTTATAAATAAGAATAAAATAAATATGTACAATAAAAAGAGTCAGATTTACCATATATGCTTTTAGTACTATATTCATTTAAACATATACTACTATATATATATGGTATTGTATGTTTAGTCTTTTATTATTATTATATTTTATTTTAAATAGTTATACAATATACATATAAAGTATTACGAAAAAAAAAAAAAAAAAAAAAAAAAAATGTAGAAAAATATAAGCTTAGAATATAACTGTAGAAATAAGAAAGATAAGATACTGATATATGAATGATAAGTACGTAGATATTAAGGTCAAAATGGATATTTGTAAAATATAAAACGCAATAATGAAGCAACGTATATTTTTTTAAAGCAAAAATTCAAGCAATTGGCTAGATAATAATTGGTATAAAGCAATAAAGTCCCTGAGTTCACATGTCAGGGAACTAACATGCCAGACTCCCAAAAAATGGGTCACTTCAATAATAAAACCTAACCTAACCTAACCTAACCTAAATCATTAGACATAGAGGGAGCCTTTGACAGCGCATGGTGGCCCGCCATCAGACTGAGATTAGCGATGGAGAAGTGCCCTATTAACATCCGAGAATACTGGACAGTTACCTGACAGACAGAAAGGTCAGGAGTGAGGTATGTGGAGAGGAGACATCAAAAAGTACTAGCTAGGTGCGTACAGGGTTCGATAGGGGACCCATTTTATGGAACCTCCTGATTGACCTCCCTATTAAAAGATCTGGAGCAGAGGGGCACCACGCACAGGCATTTGCCGACGACGTCGTGCCTCGTATTTAGCGGGGAGACGTCGGCATTAACACCAGTGCTAGGGAGGCACTCGATTATGTTCAGGCGTAAGTGTCAAAACAAACTCAAGCTTGCACTACATAAAACAAAAAGCAATGGTCATAACAAACAGGTTAAAATATGACATCCCACGCCTGAGCATGGAGGGATGCCAATCGACACGGACCGAGAAATCAAACTGCTGGGCTTAAACATTGACAGTAAACCAACCTTCAACAAACACGCCATCACCCTACATGCAGAAAAGCACTCGACATATATAAACATTTAACCAGAGCGGCTAAATAACGGGGCTAAACCGAAATAGTAAAAATAATATACACGGCAGCAGTGGAACCGATCATTACGTATGCGGCTGGAGCCTGGGGAAACGCAAAGTTAGTTTCAGGAAAACAGCTCAATGCCGTGAGGTTTGCCCAGAAAATATGCCGAGCATACAGAACGGTTTCGCTTAACTCCGCACTCGCACTGTCAGGAATATCGTCCTCCTCGACCTTCGTATCGCAAGAGGCTGCCACAATCTTTGAGATAAGAAAAGGAAAAAAGGAGCATGCATACGGGAGATAGGGAGGTCGAGAAGGAAGTATTATACACCAAATCCACACACCCTGCATAAGCAACATCTAGTACAAACACCGAGAGCCAGGAGCAGATCAACACCCTGGCGAACTCCGGAATGTAAAATATACACGGACGGCAGCGGGCTTGAGGGCAAGGTCAGTCATGTTTTCCTTATGGAAAACGGCATCGAAACCAAGTCCAAAAGTTTGCTGTCGTCCCATTGCACAGTATACTGCCGAGCTCTGGCTCTCCAAAATGCAACGGTGGAGGCCCTGAAAGAGCTGATATTCATTTGATTATTCAGTGATTCTAGGCCGCCTCAGACACTTTATGCAATATGCGAGACAAGGCAACTTTTAGCAATTCAGGCACAAAACAACATAAGCCAGGCAACACTAAAGGGAAAAAAACCATCTCCCTGTATCGCGAAGGCCCATGTGGGGATAGCGGAAATGAGAGAGCGGATGAGCTCGCGAAACACGCAGCGCCATAATAATAAAGACAAAACCTGTCTACGATCAGTGCCTGGTCTTCATTCATGAAGAGACAAACTGAGAGGACACTCTTCATGAATGGAACCGGAGGTACACGAGGAAAACACGGCATCTGCACGAAGATATTTTTGCCCAACATCTATATAGCCCAGGAATTCATAAGATCGGGAACTACAAACATGCACCACGCACTACTCACTGGGCACGGCGGCTGAGCCCGAATCGATCTGCGCAAAGAGAGCCTGTCGTATTTGCGACCCGGATGTTCCGGAAACAGTTATCCACGTAATAACAGAGTGCCCAGTGCATTGTAGGGATCGACAGGATATAGAATTAAAACCGGAATTAAAATAGAAGCCACAAAATTAAGTCAACTAATTTGTCAAAAGGAAACTAAACATGATTTTATAGAATACTGTATTAAAATAATAAGAAAAGTAAATCTAAGAAATAAATAAATCGTATATAATAGTGCATATTTTGAAAAATGAAATGAAAACTAAGAAATTGAATGTAAAAGAATAAGTGTAAATGTAAAATATATAAAGAAAGAGAACAAAGAACTGAAATAGAATAACAAAAGAAGTTAAATGTAAACCTATAATATTGGGAATTGTAACAAAATGAAAACAAACAAAAAGCCTGAAAAATATCCCCTGACAATGACTCGTCAGGGGAACGCAGTATTCAAAAAAAAAAAACCTAACCTAACCTAACCTAACCACCTATATCTTTGTGCATTAGAGTCTTAATAATTCCAAATTGGTTTTGTTGTAGAATCGGTTTAGTGTAATCGTTAGACAGTCATCATCCTGCGCCGTGATGAAGCCATTTCTAGTCTAGTTGTAATCAGTTATTTTTTAGTTTCATTATTACGTAATTTTATTCCATTTGTGTAAATTTCTTACTTTCTTCTGTTTTTCGTGCTGATTTTGTAGCCTAACCTAACCTAACCTAACTCTAACCTAACTACACCTATATCTTTGTGTATTAGAGTCTTAAGCATTCCAAATTGGTTCTTTGTTGTCGCATTTGTTTAGTGTAATCGTTAGACAGTCATCCTGCGCCGCATTTAGCCATTTCTCTAGCCTAGTTGTAATCAGTTATTTTAGTTTCCATTATTACGTAATTTTATTCCATTTGTAAAATTTCATTTCTTCGTTTTCGTGTTGATTTTGTAGCCCAACCTAACCTTAACCTAACCCAACCTAACCACCTATATCTTTGTGCATTAGAGTCTTAAGCATTCCAAATTGGTTTTGTTGCAGCATTTGTTTTAGTGTAATCGTTAGACAGTCATCCTGCGCCGCATTTAGGCCATTTCTAGTCTAGCTGTAACTGGGGTTACTTTTAGCTCTACTATTACGCAATTTTATTCCATTTGTAAAATTTCATTTCTTCGTTTTCGTGCTGATTTTGTAGCCCAACCTTTTTTTTTTTTTTTTTTTCGTGGGAAATACCATGCATACCCGCCCCCGCGGGGACGAGGGTGGGCAGGTCGGACCTCGCACCGACTAAAACCCCACGGTCTTCGCTCCACCCAAGTACTGCATGCGGGGTATCGCCAGAGCATTTCCTTCCGCGTGCACAGCGGGTGGCGGCCAGTTGTGTGGCCCCGGCAGATTTGTTCTGTTTGAGAGCGCGCGGGAACACCGGGCGCGCTCACCTCGCTGACTCATAAGAGCGACAGATCTCCCCTGCGTCCATCGCTGAGTCAAGGGGGGAATTGAGTACGCCTACGCTCTCACCTTCCTGCGGCGGCTGTGGAGTGGTCCCAGGGTCGTGGGATTTCTTCCTCCATCGGCTGGCTGGTCGATTGTCGAGGCAGCAACGGCGGACCGGCCTTTTTCCGGCTTTGGAAGGCGCTTTGCAGGCCTTCCTCCATTCTGTGGTCCGCCGAGCCTTTGCGGCGACGCACACGGCGCAATCGTGCGGGGTGGCGGAGTATGTTGCCGCCTCAGGCCAGGCTGACCACATCGGCAGCAATAACCCCCGGTCGATCGGTGCGTCGCACTGAGCTCCTCACGCCCCGCCCGAAACAGCGGAAGTACCTAAGAGGAGGGGGCCCACGAGCTTCACCGGCCGCCACCACGAGATCACTGAGTATGTTCCGCTGGCTGCCACCTTTTGGCGGCAGCCACGGGCACCGGACCCAGGCTATCCCAGTATCTTTGCGGGATTCCGAAGCGACCTCGCTGCACTTGATGGTGTTCCCACAGCCGCCAGCCTTCGTCACCGCCGCTACTACATCCTCTGCTGTCGTGGAGTCGTCCAGACCGACCTTGACTTCTGCAGTCTTCGCCGGTCTGGATATCGCACACGCTTTCCACAAGCACCTCGCTCAATTTTTGAGCGAGGGCATCCGCCTTTTTGTCGTTGTTCGCGCCGATCTCGAACATACGAGCCCCCTGTGGCGCAGATGCGGAAGCGCATCTCAGTGATACCGAGGGAGTGCTTAGGCTGATTTCGCCTTCGCCTCGGTAATTACATCAATGTAGGTGACTCCTCGCAGCCGCTGCCTCTGGCTCCAGGGTCACCACCACAGCTGAGTGCATCGCGGGAGTCGCAATCTTCAACGCCCTCGGTTTGCCAACACTTTTCGTGACTTTGCCCTCCTGATTTTGAGCCCCTTCCTAACCACTGTGGTCCAAGGTTGGTCCATGGACTCAGGTGCAAAGTGGCAGGGGTCGGGACTCAACTCGCCTCTTTGGGCCCTCCTAATGGCCTCGCTCCGTTTCCCCTTGGCGCTTTGCGCCACCGCAACCCCAGCGACAGCCGATTTGACGCTACGCCATGACAGGTGGTTTTAGTCGTAACCGGTGCCTGGGAAGGCGAAGAGCTGACGAGGGACCGTGCACTACTTCCAGCCTCTTGTCCGCTGCCACGGGGGCGGAGGCGCTTTCCGGCAGGAGGCGGTCCTCCAGCGCGGCAATCTGGCGTTGATCATTGACCCCACCTGGTCAATGATCGAGCGCACGAGCTCCTCCTTGCCCGCTCCTCAGTTTGTTGGCTGGCCGGTCGATTTTAATCCGCACGGTGGCCACCTCCTTCCTCAGCTGGAGCATAATTTCGCCTTGTAGGCGAGCATTTTCGGCCTGCAGCCTGCGTCTCGTCTGGAGGTACAGCGTCGCTGCAGAGTCTCTTGGTAACCTCGATGACGCCTCGCAGCTTCTTTGAGCGCCTTCACCCAGATGCCTTCTTCAGGTTCTTCGACCTTGCTTTCGGTAACCATGGTGATGACGCCCACGCTGTCTCCTTACCCTCTTTCAGTCTGCCGCTGTCTCGAAGTCGCCATCGTAGGACGACGACCGACAGGGTTAAAGACCTGCCGGCGCGAGCTGACGAGACGATGCTGCGATCTCCGCCTCCGCCTCCACCCTCATTTCCGCTTCTTTCGCGGCCGCCAATGCCATTTTGGCTTCTTGGGCAAGACCCACGTATTCCCTTGGTAGCTGGTGGTCGCTCACGACCTCTCTTGGCAGACACCGTCATAGTTCGATTCTGCCGTCCTGGCTGGGATTGCCGACCGGACACTCCATCTCTGCGTCCTTAGAAGGACGTTTCTCCCGCAATGCTTCTTCTCATCGAGTGACTCCACGCTACATAGAGTCGCCTGTGTCGTCATCACTATCCACCCCCGTTTTGTTTTCAAATTGCTCATATCTGTTCCCACGTTTTGGACGAAATAAAAAGGTCGGCTCCCCGGGTTACGCTTATTCCGAGGGCAAGGCTACATACTGTGGGGTCGCCTGGTAACGCACAGGTTTTTAAGACTTCGCTGTCTGATTTTTATAGAGATTTACTCCTCGCGGGCCGGCCAATTAAGGCAAGCCCTCCGCTCCACTTCGCACTTCGATCGCACTTGGCCATCGTCAACACTGGGGTCTTTGACGAAAGTACAGCGGGTTACGGCGCGCTGGGGAGAGCCGACGTAACCCCCAGTTTTGACGGTTGAATGCCCGGCGGCAGTGTGAGTGCACACCGGACCTGTCCTCCACTATGAGCATTAGGCACTGAAACGATATATCGTCACCAGTTCCTAATACTCACCATTTGTTGCCTTTCCCCGGATACAGAAATCAAGGAGAAATGCAACCTTCCACGACGCCGATCATTGAGTGCCCGGCGGCAGTAAAAGCGCACACACCGAGCCCGTCTCCTTAATATTCATAGAGCATTAGGCACTGCCAACGACGTATCGCCACCAGTTCCCAATGCACACCTCATTTTGTTGCATTTCCCGGATACTTTGATCAAGGAGAAATGCAACCTCACTCGCATTGGGCACTGAGAACGACGTATCGTCACCAGCGCCCAATGCGCTCCATTGTTCGGCTGCCTTCCTCCGGATACGGAAACCAAGAGGAAAATGCACCCCTGCCACTCCGCTGTGCCCTCCGTCAGAGGGACACGCAGAGCAGCTATCCCCTGTCAGAACATCTCGCCACTGGCAACAACGTGTATCATCACCAGTGCCCAGGGTGCACTGTCCCGGCGTTGCCTTCCCCGACAATAGTATCAAAGGGAAATTCAACGACCAGGCACTCGAGGAGGTTTCTCTGACGTGGCACCCCAGCCTTTACATGGGGAAATGCCTACGCATACCCACTCTGTGGGGCAAGTGGTGGGCGGCGTCGGACTCCGCACCGACTAAAACCCCATGGTGTTCCACCTTCGTCGCGTGTATGGCGGGGCCACGGGAACGCTTTCGCACACCTCCGCGACCCTGCCTGCGCTGGCCGGCAAGCCGCCCCTCCTCCTTCTGGTGGGACATCCTCTCCTCCCTCTTCCCGCAAGGCGCGCTGGAACATGACGCACTCTCCAACTCGCCTTCCTTTCTGTAGGTGGGAAGCGGACTCCCCTCGAGTCCGCTCCCCAGAGGCCAAGTGGGGCCAGGAAGCCCCAGCCCCTGCGGTGGATCTGGTGATAGGCCTCACCGCCAACCAATGTTCGGCCGCGGAGGACAGGAGAGTGGCGGGAACAACCAACACTCCACTGAACCTGCGGCCCAACCACGGCTGCACTGGGCGGTGCGATCCTCGCCCGAGCTCGCGGAGGATAGGAGATACACTACCTCCATGACTCCACCTCGGCTGCGGATGGTGCGTAAGACGGCCCCACCTGGCCATCCGCACCCTGCAGCCTCCACTGACACGCTTCCTGAGGTGAGCCCATTACGAGCCTCCACCCGGAGCGGTTGACCTCGGGCCGGCCTCTTCAGAGCGCGTAGGCCGGCCATTTGGGTTCCTCTTTAGCTCTCACCGTGGGTGACTGCCACGGGTTACTAAGCCCCCCTGCCATGACAAAGCGAGAACCCTTCGGGGACCCTTTGTAGCCTAACCTTTTTTTTACATGGGGAAATGCTCTACAAGATACCTTATCTCAGTGGGCAAGGCAGGTTATGTCGACTTGCACTGACTAAAACCCCATGGTGTTCCACCTTCTGTCGTGTATGGCGGTTACGGGAACGCTTTCACACCTCCAAGGGACCTGCCCAGGCCACGGTGGCAAGCCGGGCTCTCCTCCGGGGGGAGAGGACATCCCCTCTCCGCCTCCAGGCAGGGCGCGCTGGAACACGGACGCGCCTCTCCAACTCGGCCTCCTGTGGTAGCGACCCCCGGGAGAGTCCGCCCCCTGTGAGGCCATGGGGGCCAGGAAAACCCCAGCCCCCTGGTGGTGTGGGATCTGCAGGATAGTGGCCCCTGCTGCCAACCACTGTTCGGTCAGTGAGGACAGTGGGAGAGTGGCAGGATCAACCACACTCCACTGAACCCAAGTGGCCCCACTACACGGCCGTTTCCCAGCGGTGCGACTCCTGGGCTTGAGTCGCGGGAGGATAGGGTGATACACCTGCCCTCCCTCCGCGATTTCCTTGGCTCTCGGAGCTGCGGATGGTGCGTAAGACGGCCCCACCCGTCCATCCGCACCCTGCAGCCCACCGACAGTCGCTTCCCGAGGTAGCTTCCACAGCCCACTCCCGAGCGGTGCCACCCGGGCCGGCCTCCCAGAGCGCCTAGGCCGGCCATTTGGGTTCCTCTAGCTTCACCGTGGGTGACCAAGCCACGCTACTAAGCCCCTGCTACGACAAAGCGAGAACCCCGGGGACCCTTGCAGCCTAACCTTTTTTTTTTTTTTTTACATGGGGAAATGCCTACGCATACCCACGCCCTGCGGGGGCAGTGGGTTGGTGTCGGACTTGCACCGACTAAAACCCCATGGTGTTCCACCTTCGTCGCGTATGGCGGGCGCGGGAACGCTGCACACCTCCGCGACCCTGCTCTGCGCTGGCCGGCAAGCCGGCCCTCCCGGGAGGACATCCCCTCCGCCCTCCAGGCAGTGGGCGCGCTGAACACGGGACGCGCCTCCAACTCCGGCCTCCCTGTGGTGGGAAGCGGACTCCCCGAGTCCGCCCCCAGAGGCCAGCGGCCAGAAAACCCCAGCCCCCTGGGCGGCGGATCTGGTGATAGGCTCCGCTTCGCCAACCAATGTTCGGCCGCGGTGACAGGAGAGCGCAGGATCAACCACACTCCACTGAACCTGCGGCTCTACCACGGCCAAGCTTCAGCGGTGCGACTCCCCGCTTGGAGTCGCGGGAGGATAGGAGATACACTACCCTCCCTCCGCGACTCCGCCTCGGCTGCGGATGGTGCGTAAGACGGCCTCACCTGTCCATCCGCACCCCGCAGCCCACCGACACGCATCCAGGCGGCCCAGCTCCAGCCCGCCCGGAGCGGTTCGGCCGGCCTTAGGAGCGCCTTAGGGGCTCGGCCATTTGGGTTCCTTCTAGCTTCACCGTGGTTAACTCCACACCACGGTTACTAAGCCCCCCCGCTACGACAAAGGGAACCCCTTCGGGGCTGTAGCCTAACCCAACCTAACCAACCTAACCTTTTACATGGGGAAATGCCTAGGCATACCCACATTGCAAGGATGGGTTATGTCGGACTCCGCACCGACTAAAACCCCATGGTGTTCCACCGTCGTCGCGTATGGCGGGTTAGCGGGAACGCTTTCGCACACCTCCGCGACCCTGCCTGCGCTGGCCGGCAAGCCGGCTCCCTCCTTCGGGGAGGACATCCCTCTCTCCACTTCTCAAGGCGCGCCGGAACACGGACGCGCCTTCCATCCTCGG
>JAGSMU010000038.1:5340000-5347325 GCA_029286865.1 Teinopalpus imperialis | reverse complement strand
ACACACACACACACACACACACACACACACACACACACACACACACACACACACACACACACACACACACACACACACACACACACACACACACACACACACACACACACACACACACACACACACACACACACACACACACACACACACACACACACACACACACAAACACACACACACACACACACACACACACACACACACACACACACACACACACACACACACACACACACACACACACACACACACACACACACACACACACACACACACACACACACACAAACACACACACACACACACACACACACACACACACACACACACACACACACACACACACACACACACACACACACACAACCTCAGTCAAGTTCCGGGGACATTATTCAATAAAAATATATAACAACCACCTAATATAAATCACTTCGGCGTGTTTCGACACGACAAAGATGTTACGCGGATACACATACCTGCAGTCGTACATACATATATTAGACGAAGCGCCGAGCGGTGCATGTCGTCGAAATATTAAACTGTGTCGGGCGACGTCTCCGTTATTATACACGGTCAGACGTTCAATAGCGTCCGTTTAATTAACGCGTATTGCTTTCGGCGTGCGAGCTTTGTCTTCGCCACGTCGTTAAAGTATCGCTAAATCACGCACGTCGCCGAGGGCGCGCGCCTCACCATAAAGGGCGCGCTCGAGGGACGGTAACTTATGATTTGAATTCTCGTTCACGGATATGATCTCTAACACCGGGCTATCACGACCCAAGAAAACGTTTGTGTTAAACGTGTTGTAATAAAGTGAAGTATTTAAACAAAGTCTCGTTGTCGAACGTTCCCATGAATCGGACGCGAATGCTCCGTCCACAGTAAGTCTGGAAGAACGCGTAGCGAGTGGTGAGATATCCATTCTCTACCGTGAACAGACCGAATACGTATTCATGTAATATACGTCACCGGTGCGTCTGAGCGTTTTATTACGCTCGCGCATCGCGTTGCACGTGTCTCGCGCTGTGTGAGACGGTTCGCCCTGTTCACGCGCTTAACGTGCGAGCGGCAACGCCACACACCTAGTTTCGCACTTGGTGGTGGGTTGTTGACGCGCGCTCGTTGATGCGTGTACGTTCGAAGCGCACGTCTTTGTCAGCTCCCTGGTTGATCCTGCCAGTAGTTATATGCTTGTCTCAAAGATTAAGCCATGCATGTCTCAGTGCAAGCCGTATTAAGGCGATACCGCGAATGGCTCAATATATCAGTTTTGGTTCCTTAGATCTTACCTCGGTTACTTGGATAACTGTGGTAATTCTAGAGCTAATACATGCAATCAGAACTCTGACCAGTGATGGATGAGTGCTTTTATTAGATCAAAACCAATCGACGGAGGGCCTCGCGTCCGAAGTCGTTAATTTTGATGAATCTGATAACTTTTGCCGATCGCACGGTCCTGCACCGGCGACGCATCTTTCAAATGTCTGCCTTATCAACTTCGATGGTAGTTTCTGCGACTACCATGGTTGTCACGGGTAACGGGGAATCAGGGTTCGATTCCGGAGAGGGAGCCTGAGAAACGGCTACCACATCCAAGGAAGGCAGCAGGCGCGCAATTACCCACTCCCGGCACGGGGAGGTAGTGACGAAAATAACGATACGGGACTCTTACGAGGCCTCGTAATCGGAATGAGTACACTTTAAATATTTTAACGAGGAACAATTGAGGGCAAGTCTGGTGCCAGCAGCCGCGGTAACTCCAGCCCAATAGCGTATACCAAAATTGTTGCGGTTAAAAAGCTCGTAGTTGCATTTGTGCGCCGCGTTGTCGGTGCACCGCATCCGCGGTGATACTGACACGTCTGCGGAGCATATCGTCGGTGAGCCGTCGGTAAAACGACGGTTCAATATCAAAATCCTATCGCGGTGCTCTTCGTTGAGTGTCGAGATGGGCCGACAATTTTACTTTGAACAAATTAGAGTGCTCAAAGCGGGCTCAAAATGCTGCTTGAATATTTCGTGCATGGAATAATAGAATATGATCTCGGTTCTATTTTGTTGGTTTTCAGAACCTGAGGTAATGATTAATAGGATAACTGGGGCATTCGTATTGCGACGTTAGAGGTGAAATTTTGATCGTCGCAAGACGAACATCAGCGAAAGCATTTGCCAAAGGTGTTTTCATCAATCAAGAACGAAAGTTAGAGGTTCGAAGGCGATTAGATACCGCCCTAGTTCTAACCGTAAATATGTCATCTAGCGATCCGCCGACGTTACTACGATGGCTCGGCGGGCAGCTTCCGGGAAACCAAAGATTTTGACTCCGGGGAGTATGGTTGCAAAGCTGAAACTTAAAGGAATTGACGGAAGGGCACCACCAGGAGTGGAGCCTGCGGCTTAATTTGACTCAACACGGAAATCTCACCAGGCCCGACACCGGAAGGATTGACAGATTAACAGCTCTTTCTTGATTCGGTGGGTGGTGGTGCATGGCCGTTCTTAGTTGGTGGAGCGATTTGTCTGGTTAATTCCGGTAACGAACGAGACTCTAGCCTGTTAAATAGGCGTCGTCATTTAGGTGTGCGTGGCTTCGGTCACGCAACTCACTGGCGACGTATTAAAATTCTTCTTAGAGGGACCGACACGCGGTGGCTTCACGGCCGTCGGCGTTGCTGGGAAGTTGACCAAACTTGATCATTTAGAGGAAGTAAAAGTCGTAACAAGGTTTCCGTAGGGGAACCTGCGGAAGGATCATTAACGTAATATAAATATGCGCGAACGCCGTTCGTACGTATATATTATATTTACAATATAAATAATCCGAATAAACGAAAGTTTAAACAATTGCGACGATAGTCCGCCGCCGCCGCCGTCGCTCCGTGAGCGCGCGCGATTGGCACGCGCACATATACGTGCGTGCGTTCTAACGTTAGCGTAAACATCGTCGACGAAACACCTAGACACCGACCTAGCTAATCGTGTACGGTGTAGTTCGATGATAGTGACGCGCGAGTCGTTAGTGCGCCGCGACGTATGTGTCGCGTGCTAAATCGCGCGCCGTCGGTTTGACGCGCGCTCGTTGATGCGTACGTTCGAAGCGCACGTCTTTGTCAGCTCCTGGTTGATCCTGCCAGTAGTTATATGCTTGTCTCAAAGATTAAGCCATGCATGTCTCAGTGCAAGCCGTATTAAGGCGATACCGCGAATGGCTCAATATATCAGTTTTGGTTCCTTAGATCTTACCTCGGTTACTTGGATAACTGTGGTAATTCTAGAGCTAATACATGCAATCAGAACTCTGACCAGTGATGGGATGAGTGCTTTTATTAGATCAAAACCAATCGACGGAGGGCCTCGCGTCCGAAGTCGTTAATTTTGATGAATCTGATAACTTTTGCCGATCGCACGGTCCTGCACCGGCGACGCATCTTTCAAATGTCTGCCTTATCAACTTTCGATGGTAGTTTCTGCGACTACCATGGTTGTCACGGGTAACGGGGAATCAGGGTTCGATTCCGGAGAGGGAGCCTGAGAAACGGCTACCACATCCAAGGAAGGCAGCAGGCGCGCAATTACCCACTCCCGGCACGGGGAGGTAGTGACGAAAATAACGATACGGGACTCTTACGAGGCCTCGTAATCGGAATGAGTACACTTTAAATATTTTAACGAGGAACAATTGAGGGCAAGTCTGGTGCCAGCAGCCGCGGTAACTCCAGCCCAATAGCGTATACCAAAATTGTTGCGGTTAAAAAGCTCGTAGTTGCATTTGTGCGCCGCGTTGTCGGTGCACCGCATCCGCGGTGATACTGACACGTCTGCGGAGCATATCGTCGGTGAGCCGTCGGTAAAACGACGGTTCAATATCAAAATCCTATCGCGGTGCTCTTCGTTGAGTGTCGAGATGGGCCGACAATTTTACTTTGAACAAATTAGAGTGCTCAAAGCGGGCTCAAAATGCTGCTTGAATATTTCGTGCATGGAATAATAGAATATGATCTCGGTTCTATTTTGTTGGTTTTCAGAACTCCGAGGTAATGATTAATAGGATAACTGGGGCATTCGTATTGCGACGTTAGAGGTGAAATTTTGATCGTCGCAAGACGAACATCAGCGAAAGCATTTGCCAAAGGTGTTTTCATCAATCAAGAACGAAAGTTAGAGGTTCGAAGGCGATTAGATACCGCCCTAGTTCTAACCGTAAATATGTCATCTAGCGATCCGCCGACGTTACTACGATGGCTCGGCGGGCAGCTTCCGGGAAACCAAAGATTTTGACTCCGGGGAGTATGGTTGCAAAGCTGAAACTTAAAGGAATTGACGGAAGGGCACCACCAGGAGTGGAGCCTGCGGCTTAATTTGACTCAACACGGAAATCTCACCAGGCCCGACACCGGAAGGATTGACAGATTAACAGCTCTTTCTTGATTCGGTGGGTGGTGGTGCATGGCCGTTCTTAGTTGGTGGAGCGATTTGTCTGGTTAATTCCGGTAACGAACGAGACTCTAGCCTGTTAAATAGGCGTCGTCATTTAGGTGTGCGTGGCTTCGGTCACGCAACTCACTGGCGACGTATTAAAATTCTTCTTAGAGGGACCGGCGGCTTCGAGCCGCACGAGATTGAGCAATAACAGGTCTGTGATGCCCTTAGATGTCCTGGGCCGCACGCGCGCTACACTGAAGGAATCAGCATGTTCTCCTGGCCTAGAGGCCTGGCAACCCGTTGAAACTCCTTCGTGCTGGGGATTGGGGTTTGCAATTATCCCCATAAACGAGGAATTCCTAGTAAGCGCGAGTCATAAGCTCGCGTTGATTACGTCCCTGCCCTTTGTACACACCGCCCGTCGCTACTACCGATTGAATGATTTAGTGAGGTCTTCGACCGACACGCGGTGGCTTCACGGCCGTCGGCGTTGCTGGGAAGTTGACCAAACTTGATCATTTAGAGGAAGTAAAAGTCGTAACAAGGTTTCCGTAGGGGAACCTGCGGAAGGATCATTAACGTAATATAAATATGCGCGAACGCCGTTCGTACGTATATATTATATTTACAATATAAATAATCCGAATAAACGAAAGTTTAAACAATTGCGACGATAGTCCGCCGCCGCCGCCGTCGCTCCGTGAGCGCGCGCGATTGGCACGCGCACATATACGTGCGTGCGTTCTAACGTTAGCGTAAACATCGTCGACGAAACACCTAGACACCGACCTAGCTAATCGTGTACGGTGTAGTTCGATGATAGTGACGCGCGAGTCGTTAGTGCGCCGCGACGTATGTGTCGCGTGCTAAATCGCGCGCCGTCGGTTTGACGCGCGGCGCTCCGGACGGTCGAAGCGAGCGCCCACTGGGACACACCAAACGGAACGTTGACATGGTAAGAATCCGCGCCATCGAGTTTCGGTCCGTAAAAGAGTGCGCGCTATACAAAAGCGAAATCCAGCGGTTTAGAATGTTCACGGCGTTAACGCGAGCCATGTAAAATGGTAACCGCGTTGACGTCCGTAGTACCGTAATACCAACGGTCACATATACATTTCTAATGATATCATGTTCTTTTGGATTTTTCTTTCCGTTCGTTTTGTTTTTATACTTTTTTCTCTTCGTTGAGTGTCGAGATGGGCCGACAATTTTACTTTGAACAAATTAGAGTGCTCAAAGCGGGCTCAAAATGCTGCTTGAATATTTCGTGCATGGAATAATAGAATATGATCTCGGTTCTATTTTGTTGGTTTTCAGAACTCCGAGGTAATGATTAATAGGGATAACTGGGGCATTCGTATTGCGACGTTAGAGGTGAAATTCTTGGATCGTCGCAAGACGAACATCAGCGAAAGCATTTGCCAAAGGTGTTTTCATCAATCAAGAACGAAAGTTAGAGGTTCGAAGGCGATTAGATACCGCCCTAGTTCTAACCGTAAATATGTCATCTAGCGATCCGCCGACGTTACTACGATGGCTCGGCGGGCAGCTTCCGGGAAACCAAAGATTTTGACTCCGGGGAGTATGGTTGCAAAGCTGAAACTTAAAGGAATTGACGGAAGGGCACCACCAGGAGTGGAGCCTGCGGCTTAATTTGACTCAACACGGGAAATCTCACCAGGCCCGGACACCGGAAGGATTGACAGATTAACAGCTCTTTCTTGATTCGGTGGGTGGTGGTGCATGGCCGTTCTTAGTTGGTGGAGCGATTTGTCTGGTTAATTCCGGTAACGAACGAGACTCTAGCCTGTTAAATAGGCGTCGTCATTTAGGTGTGCGTGGCTTCGGTCACGCAACTCACTGGCGACGTATTAAAATTCTTCTTAGAGGGACCGGCGGCTTCGAGCCGCACGAGATTGAGCAATAACAGGTCTGTGATGCCCTTAGATGTCCTGGGCCGCACGCGCGCTACACTGAAGGAATCAGCATGTTCTCCTGGCCTAGAGGCCTGGCAACCCGTTGAAACTCCTTCGTGCTGGGGATTGGGGTTTGCAATTATCCCCATAAACGAGGAATTCCTAGTAAGCGCGAGTCATAAGCTCGCGTTGATTACGTCCCTGCCCTTTGTACACACCGCCCGTCGCTACTACCGATTGAATGATTTAGTGAGGTCTTCGACCGACACGCGGTGGCTTCACGGCCGTCGGCGTTGCTGGGAAGTTGACCAAACTTGATCATTTAGAGGAAGTAAAAGTCGTAACAAGGTTTCCGTAGGGGAACCTGCGGAAGGATCATTAACGTAATATAAATATGCGCGAACGCCGTTCGTACGTATATATTATATTTACAATATAAATAATCCGAATAAACGAAAGTTTAAACAATTGCGACGATAGTCCGCCGCCGCCGCCGTCGCTCCGTGAGCGCGCGCGATTGGCACGCGCACATATACGTGCGTGCGTTCTAACGTTAGCGTAAACATCGTCGACGAAACACCTAGACACCGACCTAGCTAATCGTGTACGGTGTAGTTCGATGATAGTGACGCGCGAGTCGTTAGTGCGCCGCGACGTATGTGTCGCGTGCTAAATCGCGCGCCGTCGGTTTGACGCGCGGCGCTCCGGACGGTCGAAGCGAGCGCCCACTGGGACACACCAAACGGAACGTTGACATGGTAAGAATCCGCGCCATCGAGTTTCGGTCCGTAAAAGAGTGCGCGCTATACAAAAGCGAAATCCAGCGGCTTAGAATGTTCACGGCGTTAACGCGAGCCATGTAAAATGGTAACCGCGTTGACGTCCGTAGTACCGTAATACCAACGGTCACATATACATTTCTAATGATATCATGTTCTTTTGGATTTTTCTTTCCGTTCGTTTTGTTTTTATACTTTTTCTTTGTAT
>JAGSMU010000038.1:5325000-5330000 GCA_029286865.1 Teinopalpus imperialis | reverse complement strand
AACGCATCTGCACTATGGGCCGTCAAATCGATCAATGCGTGCGCCTGTTCGCCACTCTGAATGTTATAAAATGATAATATATCAATAGGTCAAATTAACTATATGGACTTGTGATATATATTTTTCAATATTATACACCGATACGCGAACGCACGTACCGATGTGGACTTGTAAAAATTTTCAAATGTTTCTGATACGCGAACACGCGTGTCCATTTAAGGACACATTTGAAATAGTTCAAATGAACGAAAGAAGAAAACATTACAATGATGTCCAGTAATAGATAACCGTACGCGTACACCGGTATCGATATGGACTTGTAAAAATTTTCAATGTTTCTGATACGCGAACGCACGTACCGATGTGGACTTGTAAAAATTTTCAAATGTTTCTGATACGCGAACGCACGTACCGATGTGGACTTGTAAAAATTTTCAATGTTTCGATACGCGAACACGCGTCATATTTATTTATGCTATTTATTCGTTAGAATTAGTATATGCACTTTGTGTTTCCGGCTACAGAACGACCACGCATCTCACTGAATACCAGCATCATGCTGCTTATCGAATCTATATATCCGAGGACTCTTATTATTGGTGACGACGAACGCATCTGCACTATGGGCCGTCAATCGATCAATGCGCGCTCGTTCGCCACTTTGAATGTTATAAAATGATAATATATCAATAGGTCAAATTAACTATATGGACTTGTGATATATATTTTTCAATATTATACACCGATACGCGAACGCACGTACCGATGTGGACTTGTAAAAATTTTCAAATGTTTCTGATACGCGAACACGCGTCATATTTATTTATGCTATTTATTCGTTAGAATTAGTATATGCACTTTATGTTTCTGGCTACAGAACGACCACGCATTCACAGAATACCAGCATAATGCTGCTTATCGAATCTATATATCCGAGGACTCTTATTATTGGTGACGACGAACGCATCTGCACTATGGGACATCAAATCGATCAATGCGCGCTCGTTCGCCACCTGAATGTTATAAAATGTTAATATATCAATAGGTCAAATGAACTATATGGACTTGTGATATATTTTTCAATATTATACACCGATACGCGAACGCACGTACCGATGTGGACTTGTAAAATTAAACTTCAATCCGATACGCGAACGCACGTGTCGATGTGGACTTGTAAAATTTTCAATGTTTGATACGCGAACACGCGTCATATTTATTTATGTTATTTATTCGTTACAATTAGTATATGCACTTTATGTTTCTGGCTACAGAACGACCACGCATCTCACTGAATACCAGCATCATGCTGCTTATCGAATCTATATATCCGAGGACTCTTATTATTGGTGACGACGAACGCATCTGCACTATGGGCCGTCAATCGATCAATGCGCGCTCGTTCGCCACTTTGAATGTTATAAAATGATAATATATCAATAGGTCAAATGAACTATATGGACTTGTGATATATATTTTTCAATATTATACACCGATACGCGAACGCACGTGTCGATGTGGACTTGTAAAATTTTCAAATGTTTCTGATACGCGAACGCACGTGTCGATGTGGACTTGTAAAATTTTCAATGTTTGATACGCGAACACGCGTCCATTTAAGGACACATTTGAAATAGTTCAAATGAACGAACGAACAAAACATTACAATGATGTGCAGTAATAGATATCTGTACGCGTACACCGGTATCGATATGGACTTGTAAAATTAAACTTCAATCCGATACGCGAACGCACGTACCGATGTGGACTTGTAAAATTAAACTTCAATCCGATACGCGAACGCACGTACCGATGTGGACTTGTAAAATTAAACTTCAATCCGATACGCGAACGCACGTACCGATGTGGACTTTTAATAATTTTCAATGTTTCTGATACGCGAACACGCGTCATATTTATTTATATTATTTATTCGTTACAATTAGTATATGCACTTTATGTTTCCGGCTACAGAACGACCACGCATTCACAGAATACCAGCATAATGCTGCTTATCGAATCTATATATCCGAGGACTCTTATTATTGGTGACGACGAACGCATCTGCACTATGGGACATCAAATCGATCAATGCGCGCTCGTTCGCCACCTGAATGTTATAAAATGATAATATATTCGACGAACATTGAAATTTATTTCATCCTATAGACCATCACACGCACAGTGTGCACGTCGACACTCATGTATTGGCGGCTTGTTGAAATGTACATAATTGTACACTTGTGATATATATTTTTCAATATTACACACCGATGTGGACTTGTAAAATTTTCAATGTTTCGATACGCGAACACGCGTGTCCATTTAAGGACACGAAACAGGAAATAGTTCAAATGAACGAACGAACAAAACATTACAATGATGTGCAGTAATAGATAACCGTACGCGTACACCGGTATCGATATGGACTTGTAAAATTTTCAATGTTTCGATACGCGAACACGCGTCATATTTATTTATTTAATTAATTGGTTTATGAATATAATATTAGATATTGATTCTTCCTTTATTCTTTATTTCATGGTTTTGCTTGTTCAAAATACATAAAATTGTAAAAAAAAAAAAACACACACACACACACAACCTCAGTCAAGTTCCGGGGACATTATTCAATAAAAATATATAACAACCACCTAATATAAATCACTTCGGCGTGTTTCGACACGACAAAGATGTTACGCGGATACACATACCTGCAGTCGTACATACATATATTAGACGAAGCGCCGAGCGGTGCATGTCGTCGAAATATTAAACTGTGTCGGGCGACGTCTCCGTTATTATACACGGTCAGACGTTCAATAGCGTCCGTTTAATTAACGCGTATTGCTTTCGGCGTGCGAGCTTTGTCTTCGCCACGTCGTTAAAGTATCGCTAAATCACGCACGTCGCCGAGGGCGCGCGCCTCACCATAAAGGGCGCGCTCGAGGGACGGTAACTTATGATTTGAATTCTCGTTCACGGATATGATCTCTAACACCGGGCTATCACGACCCAAGAAAACGTTTGTGTTAAACGTGTTGTAATAAAGTGAAGTATTTAAACAAAGTCTCGTTGTCGAACGTTCCCATGAATCGGACGCGAATGCTCCGTCCACAGTAAGTCTGGAAGAACGCGTAGCGAGTGGTGAGATATCCATTCTCTACCGTGAACAGACCGAATACGTATTCATGTAATATACGTCACCGGTGCGTCTGAGCGTTTTATTACGCTCGCGCATCGCGTTGCACGTGTCTCGCGCTGTGTGAGACGGTTCGCCCTGTTCACGCGCTTAACGTGCGAGCGGCAACGCCACACACCTAGTTTCGCACTTGGTGGTGGGTTGTTGACGCGCGCTCGTTGATGCGTGTACGTTCGAAGCGCACGTCTTTGTCAGCCCCTGGTTGATCCTGCCAGTAGTTATATGCTTGTCTCAAAGATTAAGCCATGCATGTCTCAGTGCAAGCCGTATTAAGGCGATACCGCGAATGGCTCAATATATCAGTTTTGGTTCCTTAGATCTTACCTCGGTTACTTGGATAACTGTGGTAATTCTAGAGCTAATACATGCAATCAGAACTCTGACCAGTGATGGATGAGTGCTTTTATTAGATCAAAACCAATCGACGGAGGGCCTCGCGTCCGAAGTCGTTAATTTTGATGAATCTGATAACTTTTGCCGATCGCACGGTCCTGCACCGGCGACGCATCTTCAAATGTCTGCCTTATCAACTTTCGATGGTAGTTTCTGCGACTACCATGGTTGTCACGGGTAACGGGGAATCAGGGTTCGATTCCGGAGAGGGAGCCTGAGAAACGGCTACCACATCCAAGGAAGGCAGCAGGCGCGCAATTACCCACTCCCGGCACGGGGAGGTAGTGACGAAAATAACGATACGGGACTCTTACGAGGCCTCGTAATCGGAATGAGTACACTTTAAATATTTTAACGAGGAACAATTGAGGGCAAGTCTGGTGCCAGCAGCCGCGGTAACTCCAGCCCAATAGCGTATACTAAAATTGTTGCGGTTAAAAAGCTCGTAGTTGCATTTGTGCGCCGCGTTGTCGGTGCACCGCATCCGCGGTGATACTGACACGTCTGCGGAGCATATCGTCGGTGAGCCGTCGGTAAAACGACGGTTCAATATCAAAATCCTATCGCGGTGCTCTTCGTTGAGTGTCGAGATGGGCCGACAATTTTACTTTGAACAAATTAGAGTGCTCAAAGCGGGCTCAAAATGCTGCTTGAATATTTCGTGCATGGAATAATAGAATATGATCTCGGTTCTATTTTGTTGGTTTTCAGAACTCCGAGGTAATGATTAATAGGATAACTGGGGCATTCGTATTGCGACGTTAGAGGTGAAATTCTTGGATCGTCGCAAGACGAACATCAGCGAAAGCATTTGCCAAAGGTGTTTTCATCAATCAAGAACGAAAGTTAGAGGTCTGAAGGCGATTAGATACCGCCCTAGTTCTAACCGTAAATATGTCATTCAGCGATCCGCCGACGTTACTACGATGGCTCGGCGGGCAGCTTCCGGAAACCAAAGATTTTGACTCCGGGGAGTATGGTTGCAAAGCTGAAACTTAAAGGAATTGACGGAAGGGCACCACCAGGAGTGGAGCCTGCGGCTTAATTTGACTCAACACGGAAATCTCACCAGGCCCGACACCGGAAGGATTGACAGATTAACAGCTCTTTCTTGATTCGGTGGGTGGTGGTGCATGGCCGTTCTTAGTTGGTGGAGCGATTTGTCTGGTTAATTCCGGTAACGAACGAGACTCTAGCCTGTTAAATAGGCGTCGTCATTTAGGTGTGCGTGGCTTCGGTCACGCAACTCACTGGCGACGTATTAAAATTCTTCTTAGAGGGACCGGCGGCTTCGAGCCGCACGAGATTGAGCAATAACAGGTCTGTGATGCCCTTAGATGTCCTGGGCCGCACGCGCGCTACACTGAAGGAATCAGCATGTTCTCCTGGCCTAGAGGCCCGGCAA
>JAGSMU010000038.1:5305000-5317500 GCA_029286865.1 Teinopalpus imperialis | reverse complement strand
GGACTTGTAATAATTTTCAAATGTTTCGATACGCGAACACGCGTCATATTTATTTATGTTATTTATTCGTGTTACAATTATACTGCACTTTGTGTTTCTGGCTACAGAACGACCACGCATCTCACTGAATACCAGCATCATGCTGCTTATCGAATCTATATATCCGGAGGACTATTATTATTGGTGACGACGAACGCATCTGCACTATGGGCCGTCAAATCGATCAATGCGCGCCTGTTCGCCACTTTGAATGTTATAAAATGATAATATATCAATAGGTCAAATGAACTATATGGACTTGTGATATATATTTTTTCAATATTACACACCGATGTGGACTTGTAAAAATTTTCAAATGTTTCTGATACGCGAACGCACGTGTCGATGTGGACTTGTAATAATTTTCAAATGTTCTGATACGCGAACGCACGCACCGATGTGGACTTGTAATAATTTTCAATGTTTCGATACGCGAACGCACGTACCGATGGACTTGTAAAAATTTTCAAATGTTTCTGATACGCGAACACGCGTGTCCATTTAAGGACACATTTGAAATAGTTCAAATGAACGAAAGAAGAAAACATTACAATGATGCAGTAATAGATATCTGTACGCGTACACCGGTATCGATATGGACTTGTAAAAATTAAACTTCAATCCGATACGCGAACGCACGTACCGATGGACTTGTAAAATTTTCAAATGTTTCTGATACGCGAACACGCGTCATATTTATTTATGTTATTTATTCGTGTTACAATTATACTGCACTTTGTGTTTCTGGCTACAGAACGACCACGCATCTCACAGAATACCAGCATAATGCTGCTTATCGAATCTATATATCCGGAGGACTATTATTATTGGTGACGACGAACGCATCTGCACTATGGGCCGTCAAATCGATCAATGCGCGCTCGTTCGCCACTCTGAATGTTATAAAATGATAATATATCAATAGGTCAAATTAACTATATGGACTTGTGATATATATTTTTCAATATTATACACCGATACGCGAACGCACGTACCGATGTGGACTTGTAAAATTTTCAAATGTTTCTGATACGCGAACACGCGTCATATTTATTTATATTATTTATTCGTTAGAATTAGTATATGCACTTTGTGTTTCCGGCTACAGAACGACCACGCATTCACAGAATACCAGCATGATGCTGATTATCGAGTCTATATATCCGGAGGACTCTTATTATTGGTGACGACGAACGCATCTGCACTATGGGACATCAAATCAATCAATCATTTACCGTCAGGTGAACTGTGTGCGCTCGTTCGCCACCTGAATGTTATAAAATGTTAATATATCAATAGGTCAAATGAACTATATGGACTTGTGGATATATATTTTTTCAATATTACACACCGATGTGGACTTGTAAAAATTTTCAATGTTTCGATACGCGAACACGCGTCATATTTATTTATGTTATTTATTCGTGTTACAATTATACTGCACTTTGTGTTTCTGGCTACAGAACGACCACGCATTCACAGAATACCAGCATAATGCTGCTTATCGAATCTATATATCCGAGGACTTTATTATTGGTGACGACGAACGCATCTGCACTATGGGCCGTCAATCGATCAATGCGCGCTCGTTCGCCACTCTGAATGTTATAAAATTATAATATATCAATAGGTCAAATTAACTATATGGACTTGTGATATATATTTTTCAATATTACACACCGATGTGGACTTGTAAAAATTTTCAAATGTTTCTGATACGCGAACACGCGTGTCCATTTAAGGACACGAAACAGGAAATAGTTCAAATGAACGAACGAACAAAACATTACAATGATGTGCAGTAATAGATATCTGTACGCGTACACCGGTATCGATATGAACTTGTAAAATTAAATTTCAATCCGATACGCGAACGCACGTACCGATGTGGACTTGTAAAATTTTCAAATGTTTGATACGCGAACACGTCATATTTATTTATTTAATTAATTGGTTTATGAATATAATATTAGATATTGATTCTTCCTTTATTCTTTATTTCATGGTTTTGCTTGTTCAAAATACATAAAATTGTAAAAAAAAAAAAACACACACACACAACCTCAGTCAAGTTCCGGGGACATTATTCAATAAAAATATATAACAACCACCTAATATAAATCACTTCGGCGTGTTTCGACACGACAAAGATGTTACGCGGATACACATACCTGCAGTCGTACATACATATATTAGACGAAGCGCCGAGCGGTGCATGTCGTCGAAATATTAAACTGTGTCGGGCGACGTCTCCGTTATTATACACGGTCAGACGTTCAATAGCGTCCGTTTAATTAACGCGTATTGCTTTCGGCGTGCGAGCTTTGTCTTCGCCACGTCGTTAAAGTATCGCTAAATCACGCATCGTCGCCGAGGGCGCGCGCCTCACCATAAAGGGCGCGCTCGAGGGACGGTAACTTATGATTTGAATTCTCGTTCACGGATATGATCTCTAACACCGGGCTATCACGACCCAAGAAAACGTTTGTGTTAAACGTTGTAATAAAGTGAAGTATTTAAACAAAGTCTCGTTGTCGAACGTTCCCATGAATCGGACGCGAATGCTCCGTCCACAGTAAGTCTGGAAGAACGCGTAGCGAGTGGTGAGATATCCATTCTCTACCGTGAACAGACCGAATACGTATTCATGTAATATACGTCACCGGTGCGTCTGAGCGTTTTATTACGCTCGCGCATCGCGTTGCACGTGTCTCGCGCTGTGTGAGACGGTTCGCCCTGTTCACGCGCTTAACGTGCGAGCGGCAACGCCACACACCTAGTTTCGCACTTGGTGGTGGGTTGTACGCGCGCTCGTTGATGCGTACGTTCGAAGCGCACGTCTTTGTCAGCTCCCCTGGTTGATCCTGCCAGTAGTTATATGTTTGTCTCAAAGATTAAGCCATGCATGTCTCAGTGCAAGCCGTATTAAGGCGATACCGCGAATGGCTCAATATATCAGTTTTGGTTCCTTAGATCTTACCTCGGTTACTTGGATAACTGTGGTAATTCTAGAGCTAATACATGCAATCAGAACTCTGACCAGTGATGGATGAGTGTTTTATTAGATCAAAACCAATCGACGGAGGGCCTCGCGTCCGAAGTCGTTAATTTTGATGAATCTGATAACTTTTGCCGATCGCACGGTCCTGCACCGGCGACGCATCTTCAAATGTCTGCCTTATCAACTTCGATGGTAGTTTCTGCGACTACCATGGTTGTCACGGGTAACGGGGAATCAGGGTTCGATTCCGGAGAGGGAGCCTGAGAAACGGCTACCACATCCAAGGAAGGCAGCAGGCGCGCAATTACCCACTCCCGGCACGGGGAGGTAGTGACGAAAATAACGATACGGACTCTTACGAGGCCTCGTAATCGGAATGAGTACACTTTAAATATTTTAACGAGGAACAATTGAGGGCAAGTCTGGTGCCAGCAGCCGCGGTAACCCAGCCCAATAGCGTATACCAAAATTGTTGCGGTTAAAAAGCTCGTAGTTGCATTTGTGCGCCGCGTTGTCGGTGCACCGCATCCGCGGTGATACTGACACGTCTGCGGAGCATATCGTCGGTGAGCCGTCGGTAAAACGACGGTTCAATATCAAAATCCTATCGCGGTGCTCTTCGTTGAGTGTCGAGATGGGCCGACAATTTTACTTTGAACAAATTAGAGTGCTCAAAGCGGGCTCAAAATGCTGCTTGAATATTTCGTGCATGGAATAATAGAATATGATCTCGGTTCTATTTTGTTGGTTTTCAGAACCTGAGGTAATGATTAATAGGATAACTGGGGCATTCGTATTGCGACGTTAGAGGTGAAATTCTTGGATCGTCGCAAGACGAACATCAGCGAAAGCATTTGCCAAAGGTGTTTTCATCAATCAAGAACGAAAGTTAGAGGTCTGAAGGCGATTAGATACCGCCCTAGTTCTAACCGTAAATATGTCATCTAGCGATCCGCCGACGTTACTACGATGGCTCGGCGGGCAGCTTCCGGAAACCAAAGATTTTGGACTCCGGGGAGTATGGTTGCAAAGCTGAAACTTAAAGGAATTGACGGAAGGGCACCACCAGGAGTGGAGCCTGCGGCTTAATTTGACTCAACACGGAAATCTCACCAGGCCCGGACACCGGAAGGATTGACAGATTAACAGCTCTTCTTGATTCGGTGGGTGGTGGTGCATGGCCGTTCTTAGTTGGTGGAGCGATTTGTCTGGTTAATTCCGGTAACGAACGAGACTCTAGCCTGTTAAATAGGCGTCGTCATTTAGGTGTGCGTGGCTTCGGTCACGCAACTCACTGGCGACGTATTAAAATTCTTCTTAGAGGGACCGGCGGCTTCGAGCCGCACGAGATTGAGCAATAACAGGTCTGTGATGCCCTTAGATGTCCTGGGCCGCACGCGCGCTACACTGAAGGAATCAGCATGTTCTCCTGGCCTAGAGGCCCGGCAACCCGTTGAAACTCCTTCGTGCTGGGGATTGGGGTTTGCAATTATCCCCCATAAACGAGGAATTCCTAGTAAGCGCGAGTCATAAGCTCGCGTTGATTACGTCCCTGCCCTTTGTACACACCGCCCGTCGCTACTACCGATTGAATGATTTAGTGAGGTCTTCGACCGACACGCGGTGGCTTCACGGCCGTCGGCGTTGCTGGGAAGTTGACCAAACTTGATCATTTAGAGGAAGTAAAAGTCGTAACAAGGTTTCCGTAGGGGAACCTGCGGAAGGATCATTAACGTAATATAAATATGCGCGAACGCCGTTCGTACGTATATATTATATTTACAATATAAATAATCCGAATAAACGAAAGTTTAAACAATTGCGACGATAGTCCGCCGCCGCCGCCGTCGCTCCGTGAGCGCGCGATTGGCACGCGCACATATACGCGTGCGTTCTAACGTTAGCGTAAACATCGTCGACGAAACACCTAGACACCGACCTAGCTAATCGTGTACGGTGTAGTTCGATGATAGTGACGCGCGAGTCGTTAGTGCGCCGCGACGTATGTGTCGCGTGCTAAATCGCGCGCCGTCGGTTTGACGCGCGGCGCTCCGGACGGTCGAAGCGAGCGCCCACTGGGACACACCAAACGGAACGTTGACATGGTAAGAATCCGCGCCATCGAGTTTCGGTCCGTAAAAGAGTGCGCGCTATACAAAAGCGAAATCCAGCGGTTTAGAATGTTCACGGCGTTAACGCGAGCCATGTAAAATGGTAACCGCGTTGACGTCCGTAGTACCGTAATACCAACGGTCACATATACATTTCTAATGATATCATGTTCTTTTTGGATTTTTCTTTCCGTTCGTTTTGTTTTTATACTTTTTTCTTTGTATGAAGAAATAAAAAGCAAAAACATAAACGAATATTACGAAGGATAACCTCTCACGAGGCATGGATGAGGATCTCTGTGCCTGCGGCGCGGTTGATCCGAAGATAGTACGACCTTTCAGGGCGGAAACCGGCGGGTAAAACCGTGTCTCCCGATCCTTCCGTACCCGTAAAGACAACAACATTATTTAAACGATTACCCTGGACGGTGGATCACTTGGCTCGCGGGTCGATGAAGAACGCAGTTAACTGCGCGTCATAGTGTGAACTGCAGGACACATTTGAACATCGACATTTCGAACGCACATTGCGGTCCGTGGAAAAATATCCAGGACCACTCCTGTCTGAGGGCCGGCTGTTAAAAAATATTAACCACACTGTTCGTCTTACGTTGCTCGCGCGACGGTATCTCGAACAATTGACGGTTCCGTTGGACGGTACGATGGTATGTTAGCCTAACAGCGCATCGCGTATCTACCACGGTCCGTTTAAATATTTTGTATACGATAAACGATATCACGACTGTCGTTGGTCGGAGCGCACGCGCGTACGCGACGTTTCATGCTGAAAGCGTTACGCGAGCGGCGTCCCATCGACGCGCTGACTCTTCGACGTAACAATCGATAGAGGGCATGCGCGATTCGATACGGTGACGTACCGTCTCGTTCCCGGCGGGTTTAACCGCCCACGGAGACGTTTAGGCGTGAACGTTGCGAGCGCGTTCGACGTTTCGACGATATACGACTAGTCGTCGTTTATGTTCGTATATATAATACAGTACGGGAGAGAGGGTTCGAGAGTGCGTTCGTGTGTATCGCTTACGCGCTTCGATCCTCACTGCGATGAGTAGGCGGACTCGACGTCCGAAGAGGCGCCTCTACGACCGTTACGACGCCGTCGTCAGCCCCCGCGGCGACGGCGTAAGGCGTCGTTCGGTCGTCGTAGCGCTGACGGATATCGTGTCTGCCTCGATTTTTATCGTTGGCCTCAGATCAGGAGGATCACCCGCCGAATTTAAGCATATTAGTAAGCGGAGGAAAAGAAACTAACAAGGATTTCCTTAGTAGCGGCGAGCGAACAGGAAAGAGCCCAGCACTGAATCCCGCGGTCGTATCGAACGCGGGAGATGTGGTGTTCGAGGTTCCGCTTTCGTCGTCGATACTCCTGTCCAAGTTCGTCTTGAACGGGGCCGTTTTCCCGCAGAGGGTGCCAGGCCCGTAGCGACGGAGGGCGGCGGCGAGAGGGACTCTCCTAAGAGTCGGGTTGCTTGAGAGTGCAGCCCTAAGTGGGTGGTAAACTCCATCTAAGGCTAAATATTACCGCGAGACCGATAGCGAACAAGTACCGTGAGGGAAAGTTGAAAAGAACTTTGAAGAGAGTTCAAGAGTACGTGAAACCGTTCAGGGTAAACCTGCGAAACTCGAATGAACGAACGGAGATTCATCGTCACCTGCGGCGTACGCGCTCACGCTCTGATGTAGTCCGTCCCTTAATCGGGTAGCGGTCTTCACGGGCCGGGCGCGTCGACGTCCGCGGACGGCGTGCACTTCTCTCAGTAATGCATCGCGACCCGTTCGACGTCGGCCTAAGCGCCGTCCGGTAGCCCACCTGTTCCGTGTCAAAAGCGGACGGTTGACCGCGACGGTGGCCGACCGGCCGTCGGACGGTAGAAGACACGAATCGCGCACGCGCAACTTACATAAGCGCGTCCGGCCCGACGCAAGACAACGTCGTCATCGAGGTCCTGCCGTTGTGCGGACATCGGTGCGGCGCGTCTGTTGTCGCAGCCGTGCAGTCTCGGACCGTGCGCGTCTCAGTCGGCGATGATTCAGTTTCGGCACTCGCAGGACCCGTCTTGAAACACGGACCAAGGAGTCTAGCATGTGTGCGAGTCATTGAGTTGTGTTAAAACTGAAAGGCGCAACGAAAGTGAAGGCGCGCGCTAGTCGCGCGCTCAGGGAGGATGGAGCGTCGGTCTCGATCGACCTCTCGCACTCCCGAGGCGTCTCGTTTCCAATCCGTGAATGTAGGCGCGCTCTGAGCAGAGATGCTGGGACCCGGAAAGATGGTGAACTATGCCTGGTCAGGTCGAAGTCAGGGGAAACCCTGATGGAGGACCGTAGCGATTCTGACGTGCAAATCGATCGTCGGAACTGGGTATAGGGCGAAAGACTAATCGAACCATCTAGTAGCTGGTTCCGTCCGAAGTTTCAGGATAGCTGGCGTCGATGACGAACAGTCTCATCCGGTAAAGCGAATGATTAGAGGCATTGGGGCCGAAACGACCTCAACCTATTCTCAAACTTTAAATGGTGAGAGCTCCGGCTTACTCGAACGATGAAGCCGGAGATCTGATGACGGTGCCAAGTGGGCCAATTTTGGTAAGCAGAACTGGCGCTGTGGGATGAACCAAACGTAGTGTTAAGGCGCCTAAAAAACGCTCATGGGACACCATGAAAGGCGTTGGTCGCTCATGACAGCAGGACGGTGGCCATGGAAGTCGGAATCCGCTAAGGAGTGTGCAACGACTCACCTGCCGAAGCAACCAGCCCTGAAATGGATGGCGCTGAAGCGTTTTGCCTATACACTACCGTTACGGGCAATAGCGACGTGCGGAAACGTATGTCGTCATTACGCCGTAACGAGTAGGACGAGCGCGGCGGAGAGCGCAGAAGGGTCTGGGCGCGAGCCCGCCTGGAGCCTCCGTCGGTGCAGATCTTGGTGGTAGTAGCAAATACTCCAGCGAGGCCCTGAGGACTGACGTGGAGAAGGGTTTCGCGTGAACAGTAGTTGCTCGCGAGTCAGTCGATCCTAAGCTCAAGGAGAGATCTTATGTCGATGTGGCGTGTTTTTCGAATTTCGGATAAATAACGCCCTTTGAGCGAAAGGGAATCCGGTTCCTATTCCGGAACCCGGCAGCGGAACCGTTTCAATAATCGTTCCCTCGTTTCAAAGCGAGTGTTCGACGGGTAACCCAAAGTGGCCTGAAGACGCCGCCGAGGGGTCCGGGAAGAGTTTTTCTGCCTGAGCGTTCGAGTTCCATGGAATCCTATAGAAGGGAGATATGGTTCGAACGCGAAGAGCACCGCATTTGCGGCGGTGTCCGGATACTCTGCGGACCTTGAAAATTCAGGTGAGGGATGTACGTGGAGATGTCGCGCCGGTTCGTACCCATATCCGCAGCAGGTCTCCAAGGTGAAGAGCCTCTAGTCGATAGAATAATGTAGGTAAGGGAAGACGGCAAATTGGATCCGTAACTTCGAATAAGGATTGGCTCTGGAGGACCGGGGCGTGTCGGGTTTGACGGAAGCGGATGCGGCCGGTGCCGGGCCTGGTCGATGCTCGTGCGTCTCTCGGGGCGTGCGGGCTGAATCCGGACCCGCGTTCCGGCCTTCCGCGGATCTTCCTAGCCGTAAGGTCGCGTCTGTTTCGTTTCTTGCGCGATAGGCGCGCGCCTGTACGACCGCCGTTCAACGGTCAGCTCAGAACTGGCACGGACAAGGGGAATCCGACTGTCTAATTAAAACAAAGCATTGCGATGGCCCTCGCGGGTGTTGACGCAATGTGATTTCTGCCCAGTGCTCTGAATGTCAACGTGAAGAAATTCAAGCAAGCGCGGGTAAACGGCGGGAGTAACTATGACTCTCTTAAGGCTTGGGTGCCGTGAACTCTCCAAGTAGCACGATTTAGTGCTATGCCCTAACGGGCGGGAATTTGTGACAACCCATAGCCCCGGAAGCCGATGCGTGGATGGTAGAAGAAGAGCCAGCCATTCTGACACCATCCAATACGCGAGCTTTCGAGGCTAGCCAATGGGGTCTCGAACGTCTGGAGGGACTGCCGGACAATCGAGACTCAACTCCTGCCCGAAGCCTGCTCGTGGCGCAGCTGCTCAAGACTGATACGGGAGGAGGGGATTGCCTAAAATAGTAAGCACCGTTAGCGGCTGTTGCGGAGCTTCGATCTCGTTGGCACATCCTAAAACTGCGAGAGAAAGCGCACTTCCACCGCTGTAACCCTCGGGTGGCGGCGGTCAGGCTTGTGACCAGGTTTGCTGGATTCGTCCGGTATGCGCAGCGTTCTCCACTGAACGTAACCTGGGCTTGGTACGGGGTGAGATTCCCCGTACAGCCCCATTGGGAGGACACTTGTGTCCACCAAGTCGAATCGTTTACTTCGGTTGGGGCCTAGCGAAAACGATCGGCGCATCTAAGCAGCTGGGCCAGGTGCTCAGCTGCAAACCGGTTACCGAGCGTCGGACCATCCGTCAGGAATGGTCGCCCGACCTCCATCGGAGCGGGGAGCTCGGTACCAAGTTCGGCCGCTCTGCCCGGGGCTCAGGCTCCAGGCGAGTGGCCGATAAAACAAGGGCCGCTGCCGAGCCCACGGTGGTTGCGGCCAAGTGCTTTAAGCTTGCTTAAACGCCTAATTCCCCATACCATCTAGCAACCACCACCTACCATCAATCGGCAAAATGCTGATCCCCCAAGCCTCAAAGGACGGGAGATGGGGACAAGTGGCGTCTCTCGTGGGTATCCGTGATGATTATAAATCACGTCGCTACGGCGATGGTACTGTGATCGGCAGAAGTAGCCAAATGCCTCGTCATCTAATTAGTGACGCGCATGAATGGATTAACGAGATTCCCACTGTCCCTATCTACTATCTAGCGAAACCACAGCCAAGGGAACGGGCTTGGGAGAATCAGCGGGGAAAGAAGACCCTGTTGAGCTTGACTCTAGTCTGGCATTGTAAGGAGACATGAGAGGTGTAGCATAAGTGGGAGATCGTTCGCGCGGTCGTCGCTGAAAAACCACTACTTTCATTGTTTCATTACTTACTCGGTTGGGCGGAAGCGGTGCGCGGTCGATTTTATCGGCGGGCGCACGGTGTTTCGTTCCAAGCGTGCAGAGTGGCGGCGTGGCGGCAACGCCCGTCGCCGTACAACTCCCGCGTGATCCGGTTCGAGGACACTGCCAGGCGGGGAGTTTGACTGGGGCGGTACATCTGTCAAAGAATAACGCAGGTGTCCTAAGGCCAGCTCAGCGAGGACAGAAACCTCGCGTGGAGCAAAAGGGCAAAAGCTGGCTTGATCCAGATGTTCAGTACGCATAGGACTGCGAAAGCACGGCCTATCGATCCTTTAGTATAAAGAGTTTTAGCAAGAGGTGCCAGAAAAGTTACCACAGGATAACTGGCTTGTGGCGGCCAAGCGTTCATAGCGACGTTGCTTTTGATCCTTCGATGTCGGCTCTTCCTATCATTGCGAAGCAAAATTCGCCAAGCGTTGGATTGTTCACCCATCAAAAGGAACGTGAGCTGGGTTTAGACCGTCGTGAGACAGGTTAGTTTTACCCTACTGATGGCTAGTCGTTGCGATAGTAATACTGCTCAGTACGAGGAACCGCAGTTTCGACATTTGGTTCATGCACTGGCCGAGCGGCCGGTGGTGCGAAGCTACCATCCGCGGGATTATGCCTGAACGCCTCTAAGGCCGAAGCCAGCCTAGTCGAATCCGGCAAGGATATGCTCACTGTGGAGCTCCGAGAGTCGGGAGGCTCTAAACAATGTGACTTTACTAGTCGCGCTGCACTCGTGCGGTGCGACGTCGAGGCCCATTTGGATCTCGGTGAGCGGTGCTATCGGTTTTAAAACGTGCACCACGGCACCGTGGTTTCGAATTAACCTCAGTTCGATGTCGGAGCTCGGAATAGTCTGTAGACGACTTACGTTCCTGGCGGGGTGTTGTGCTCGGTAGAGCAGCGTCGTGCTGCGATCTGTTGAGACTCAGCCCTACGCCAGGTGATTCGTCTGAGGACGATGTTATATATAGCGGACGATATATGTGATATATATATATATATATATATATATATATATATATATAGTATATTCGTATTCGCTCCGTATCGTGTTGTTGAACGATCGGAGATATCGTTTGTTCGATATCATATTTTATAGTTGAATCGATACGAGAACGCACGTACCGATGTGGACTTGTAAAAATTTTCAAATGTTTCGATACGCGAACACGCGTGTCCATTTAAGGACACATTTGAAATAGTTCAAATGAACGAACGAACAAAACATTACAATGATGTGCAGTAATAGATATCTGTACGCGTACACCGGTATCGATATGAACTTGTAAAAATTAAATTTCAATCCGATACGCGAACGCACGTACCGATGTGGACTTGTAAAATTTTCAATGTTTCTGATACGCGAACACGTCATATTTATTTATGTTATTTATCTGTTAGAATTAGTATATGCACTTTATGTTTCTGGCTACAGAACGACCACGCATTCACAGAATACCAGCATAATGCTGCTTATCGAATCTATATATCCGAGGACTTTATTATTGGTGACGACGAACGCATCTGCACTATGGGACATCAAATCGATCAATGCGTGCGCTCGTTCGCCACCTGAATGTTATAAAATGATAATATATCAATAGGTCAAATTAACTATATGGACTTGTGATATATATTTTTCAATATTATACACCGATACGCGAACGCACGTACCGATGTGGACTTGTAAAAATTTTCAAATGTTTCTGATACGCGAACACGCGTCATATTTATTTATATTATTTATTCGTTACAATTATACTGCACTTTGTGTTTCCGGCTACAGAACGACCACGCATCTCACAGAATACCAGCATAATGCTGCTTATCGAATCTATATATCCGGAGGACTCTTATTATTGGTGACGACGAACGCATCTGCACTATGGGACATCAAATCGATCAATGCGCGCCTGTTCGCCACTTTGAATGTTATAAAATGATAATATATCAATAGGTCAAATTAACTATATGGACTTGTGATATATTTTTCAATATTATACACCGATACGCGAACGCACGTACCGATGTGGACTTGTAAAAATTTTCAATGTTTGATACGCGAACACGTCATATTTATTTATGCTATTTATTCGTTAGAATTAGTATATGCACTTTGTGTTTCTGGCTACAGAACGACCACGCATCTCACAGAATACCAGCATGATGCTGATTATCGAGTCTATATATCCGGAGGACTCTTATTATTGGTGACGACGAACGCATCTGCACTATGGGCCGTCAAATCGATCAATGCGCGCTCGTTC